>JBAIZZ010000064.1:567332-601970 GCA_037355905.1 Heliconius aoede | reverse complement strand
TAAAAGATTTATATTTATTCAAGTGCTTCCTAGTATCGTATAGTCGACAAAGTTATCTATAAATACTTTTTTGCAATCTAGAGTGAAAGAATGTAATGATAATTTATTCAGTTCTGTAGACAAATAAAAGTAATAGATGGAAAAAGTTAACCGTTTTCTCTAATTAGGTCCAGTTTTAATAACAAAATATTTGAATAACCAATTTGGATAAATTATATGTTATGCTGATGTATAAGTTATGTAACTGTAAAGTTTCATCCAAATTCGTTCAGTATTTTTTGCGTGAAAGTGGAACAAACATTCATTATCATCATCTTACTAATAAGTAGGATTATATGAATTTCTGCTTGTTGACAATTATAGCTATTTAAAAAGCTAAGGTAAAGCTTATACTTATGAAAAGTAGTATTATATATATTAAGCCTATAATAGAAATTTATTATAGATATTTTTTTTATATAGAAAAAGACAGGGCAAACGAGCGTTAGGGTCACCTGATGGTGATAACCGCCGCCCACGACCCCATGCAGCACCAGAGGAGCACCAGATGTCATATCAACCTAAAAACACTGCCGCGGGTAAGGTATAATATAATATATTCTTATTAAGAAATTATAAACAATTTAATGTTAAATTTTGTTGTACAATAGTATAATACTCAGGTAACAAACAAGAGCCGCATTTCTTAGAAATAATCCTCTTTATTTGGCAACCTTGTCATAGACGTATTGTTCACTTTGTTTTGTAAAGAACTAGAACAATTATTTCAAGCTGTACTAGGTCAAGGCATTTCAACAGATCTGAATGTTGCCAATGTATGAAAATGTATACCAGTTCCAATTTTCTCATGCTAAAATATCACTTACCCTGGAAAAACGAGCTACATTATTCGCTGCTTCAGCATATTATTTGAATGAACTATTTCGCTTTGCGTTGAATTTTTTCACGTGCTTTTGTTCGTCACTACGTAGTTTTAACTTCGGGATGACCTAATTATCATATTTCAGCATCATACCAATTTATTTATTCGTTGAATGAGGAAATATTTTAAAATACCGTAAAAATAGTTAAATATGATTCACTTGAACAGATACGATAGTTTAGGCTTCGTATACCGCTTTGGGGAATACGGACATTATTTAGATAGTAATTTCCATGGTCATATTTACTACATATATACATTTGTATATATTTTAATCTGACGCGCTTGAGTATTTCAAAATGATGAACTTTTTTGGCACATTCAACAGTGGCTGCGAGTTTGCCTCACATCTAAAACGTCAGATTATTACATACAAGGGATTTTCCAGGTTCCCTTAGGAAATCTGAGGCACTCGGTTATTTTTTTTTTTCTAAAATTCAGTAGAAAGCTAAAAAATTAACAAGTTATAACTATAATAAAAAAATATATATTACACAAATAAACATAAATGTGATATTAAATTCAAGAAAGTTAACCAATAAGTACAGCTTTCAATACGTGAATAATTGTCGTATGAACCTATTCGAGCTACGACTCACCGCATTGCTACGAGTCATAGCGAATAGCTACAAAACCCCGTAAGTAAGGCCTTTGCTTTTGATACGCGTAGCTCGTAGCATTCTAAATTACAGAAACAGTACATATTATTAAGTTATATAATTGTGTTTATTTATTAATGCAATTGTTATACGAAGTGCTTATAAATTGTAAAAATTAACACAACAGTAGAAGTTTATTCAGGTTATGAAAACTACAAAATATGTCGTTTCTGATGTAATCTCTAAATATTTAATTCACATTCTTCGCTTCTTCATAACAGAGCAAACGAGACGTCAAGCTTTGCTACTCAACGTCTAAATGGGACGAGTGTCTAAACACTGTGTCCCCAGGTTCCCTCTGCTTTCCAGCTATATGCAGAAAAAGACATAAAAAAAAAAACATTCAACCCGTCGTCGCGTTGAGGGACATCTGACTATTAACGCGATGGTTGCATGTTGTACATTCATTTTAATTTATGGGCAAGAATAGCGAAAAGCTATTTCATTTCTTTAAATTTAAGATTTTATTATGATTTAAGTGAATTTTCACTGAAAAAAAAAAACAATAAAACGGCAATATATCACATCAACGACGTCACGTACGAGAGAGGCCTATAATAAATATAAATTCAACAAGATAAGGCACAAGTTATTGACGCCGTCAACATATATATGTATGTGAACTTGTGTTCTGCTCGAAGATATATCGTTCAATTTGCTTTTACGCGATACGACTGCGGGATAAATATTCGGCGATTTATCGATATTCACGTTTAGTTGTGTGTCATCAGTTTAGGTGGTTGTGGTGTTGTGTATATATATATATTAAAGTTTGTAGACGATTAGTAAGAACGACCAAGACTTTCACGATATAAAACGTAAGTCACATGTAACAGAAGAAAACACAATGAAAAATATTTTTTGATATATATATAAAAAAAATAAACAATTAGAGACATTAAAATGTTGTATTAATAAATTATTATTAATTAGTGAAAGTAAACGTCGAGCTTTCACACACGCGTCAAAATTGCCATGTTCTATATCTGTTTCGATTTATCTGATACAGATGTATCCGTAACTTTGATTCAGTTTATTTATAATATATACCGAAATTTACTGATACTTACTGAAAACAATATCAGCGAATGTACGAACGTATTGACATATCAACCACTATTGATAATATTTATTTATTTATGGGTAATTAAAATCATGTTATAGGTTACACAAATTGAGGCCTCAGTGACACAGAGGGATAGCATCTGAATCCTTGAATAACTTCTTTTTTTTTTTTAATTACATATTTTTCCGCCGTAAGACAAAGCGCGGCATAAGACAAACCTTAAATTCTCCCAGTAAATAGTAGCAGAGTAGATTATAAATAAATCCGTGAAGGTGTTGTAGAGGATTAATTGGGAATCTAAAAAATATACAAGTAGTGCAATGAATCGTAAAATGTCTCAAATAACTCTTTATTCATATTATAATGTAAGACCGCAAAATTTTGCAAATTATACAAAAAACATTCTAGAGGGCACGTGCGTACAGAAAGGTTTATTTATATTACTTAACAGCCTTATTTAAAGCAACGAAACAACACTAAACATATATATTCAAATAGTTTACTTACATATTATTTACATACATATTATTTAATATGAACTAACAACATTACTTATCATTTCGAAAACCGTTATATTAGTTTCTTTAATACTCCAAGTAACTCTTGTTTCATGACGAGCTTTCAGATTTCAACCAGCTTCTGTGCTAGCTTTATTCGTTTTGGGCTCAGATATAAACTAGGTTGATATGTGTTGCTCGGAGTCACGAAATACAATTTTCGTATAAGCTTTTACACCTCGTTTCATTCGTAGTGGGAAGATATCAGGCAATATCTTGCCTATTTCATCACTATACATTTTAAGGAGTTTATTCATCTGCAATAATAATAATTATACTTACTCAAAAACACGGCTTCACGGTGTATCCCGCACACAGCCGGGTAAGCAGAGGGATCCTAATAACTCCGATCCCCACTTTCTGCCGATTTCTGACATTCTTAAATAGCGACCCTCTCGCGGCTTCGCCCGCTTGAAGTATTATTTATGTCCTTATATGAATCACTTTCATGTTCTAATAATATTATCACTTTAAAGAATATATCTCAACTTGAAAACTAAAGCTTCAGGCAATTTAATAAAAAATTATGCAGCAAATTGTGCAAGTGTTTCTCCATCCTACTCCGATGAAAAGACTAAACTGTTCAGATGTCAATTACAGTCGTTAGACCAGTCTATTACCAGTACACTCTGTAACAGTAAACTAATAGAAATCAGAATATTAATTAAATAATATATTTTTATGTATCACGCAGTTGGAATCTATGGTTAACACACCCACACACTCGCCGTGCTTTGCCTTGCACTTGCAATTGTTTTGGTTCTTATCATTTATCATGTAAATATTGACTCGTAACACCCATTATTTATCGTGTCATCTAATCATGATACTTGAGTGTTTTATTCAATTACAGCAGATATCTACAGATAAGCATCCGAACAACTTTACATAGATAAGTTATCTGAGGATTCAACAATTCAGATTAGAATAGGATAGAGAATCATTTAAATCTATATAAATACTCATATATTTATACAAACAATGATTTTGATTTTTTTTAAATCTTTATGCAACAATTTCTTTTGCAATGTCGTTGAATGAAAGAGAAACTAGTGTCAAAATGTTTATTTTCGCATTCCGTTTAACACGTAGCTTGTTTGTGGAAAACAAAACTAAATTCTAAATATTTTTTTATACATTTCTTATTTTTGACTAATATAAATACTTATATAAATACTTTTGAATCACTTCAGCCGTGTGGTCCCGACTTAGAATAGGATCACCCTGGTACTGTCGGTGTCGTAAGAGGCGACTAAAGTACGTGTGGTAGAGTCACGTCGCCAGTAATGGCAACACGCATGGGCAGACTCGACCGGATTAATACCACCCCCGGCATTTAAAACCGGCGTGAAGTAGTGGCTCTTGCCACTGCGTTTCGCATTAAGTAATGCCGGGCCTCCGGCGCCCAAATTCCTCCACCTTAAAGGCCGGCACGCTCCTCTGGTGTTGCATGTTGTCGTAGGAGGCGGTGATCACTTACCATCAGGTGATCCGACCGCTGGTTTGCCTTGTCCTCTCCCATAAAAAAAAAATATATATAATTATTCTCGGATTGTAACCCACAACACTATCTGACTGTCACAAAAAGAAGAAAATCTCTTACACTTGATTTATTATTCTAATAGTTTTCCTAACAAGTTAAGTTGACAACTCTATACGAAGTTTCAAGAATTTTATGCAAATCATGAAACGAAATGCGATGGAAACGAGAAAGTTTTAACTCATATTACTTCTGAAAGACATATTTTAATAAAATATGAATTATTAGATAGTTTTTTTTCAGCTTCCCGATGTATCCCGCACACAGCGGGTTAGGCAGAGGGATCCTCGGTGTTAAGACACTCCGTTTCCCGTTTTCCATATATATACACTATGGAGCGACTAGTTCCAATAAACAACTTTTCAAGATAGTTCTAATAAAACATAAAACAAGTATTAATATAAAATAAATTTTCCAATACCTTCTCTTTAGTCAAGATAACAAGAATAAATAGTGAAGTGAACTATTTTTAATTCGGTTACTTTGTAAAAGCGAAATAACTTTAGAAAGAACTTCAGGCGAGTACCCGACGTGTATAGGCTAGAGCCTACAGCTTGTGAAGTAATAATGGCACGAGAGTGGCCAACTTTGCAAACTCCGAGACAGGGATGCCAACATGTTATTGTCAAAAATTCCAATGGCTAATCATCGCATACCGGCCGAGCGGTCTGGATAGCGGACATTCCCGATTGTGATATCGATTGCCATAACCACAAGGTTGGGGGTAGAATACGCGTTTTCTTATCATTGAGGCCGTCGTGGCGCAGCGGCACAAGGGTGTGACTGTAACGCAACGGTTGTGAGTTCGATTCCCACTCGAGAAAGTGAAATATTTCTTTACGTTTATATTTGACACCGATGTTCCCTCTGCCTTCCCTGCTGTGTGAGGGATACAGCGTGAAATTGAAAAAAAATATATTCCAGTAATTAAATAAAATGTGAGTATCTATATATTATAATTTATAAGCATACTGAACAAAGATAAGAGAATATTGACTGATAAAAATATATAAAATTTATAATTTTTTGATATTTTTACTTGTTTATTTAAAAAAAATATTGGCAACAAATAAAAACTTACGCTTGGTCGAACACAAACTTATACTTCAACTGATAAATTACCTGAAATAGAAAAATTTACTCTTTTAAACCGTTATTGTTATATCAATTTAATTTTTAAATTAAATTGCCAAATATATATATTTTAATAAGGCAGTCGTGACGCAGCGCGTGCAACTGTACAACTGTAATCGAATAGGTTCGATTCCCATCTAAGGAAGTTCAGAATGATTGTTTTCTAACTCTGGTAACAAGGTAAAGCACAGTGTTGAGTTCAGCCACTTAACCCGCAGTCCCTCTAGAATTCGATGAAAAATCGGGAGCGAAAGCTATCCCAGACAATGCACTTATCATGGCGGGTAGGATGGAAGAAACCTGCCCACCACGATAAGTGCAGGATCCAATGTGAAGATAAAAAATATATTCATCAACCAGGTTTAGTTACTGCTATTATATAGCAAATATCGCACTTGAATATAAATATATAAAAACGAGAATAAAATAAATCAAATAATTTGAAGATTTTTCTTGCAGAAAATTCTATAGATATTTTATTTATATCTACCGATACTCAGTTTAATCCTCTAGTGTTAGCTGCACCAGAGGATGCACTGTGCCTTGTTTTGGACAAAGAGAAATCGCATTAAGAATGGAAACAGCCAAAGGATCCTCTCGGCACGAAAAGTGGACTTCCTTTTCCGCCTTGAGGATTTCGTCTTAAGTCCACGGAACGATAACACTCGTTGAGATAAAAGACTCATAGATACGCGAAGCTACCACAATTTTTAATAGATATGTAAAATATGTTATAAAATTATAATAAACGATGAGGAATTTCACTTCTGACACCAATTTTAACAATATTCTTCCTTTATATATTTATATATCCTTCCTATATATATATACATACAAGGAAGTACATTGTAATAATTTAACTGAAATAGGAATAGGTTTTCGATATAATAATGTTTAAAGTATATTATCATAACAACTGATATGAAATGTCAGTGTTTATTTTCATCCAAATATATTTACATTCTGCGCCTGCACAGTGATCATGTTACAAAGTGTATTTGGTCCATGTAACAATATTCATATTTTTAATAAATATTATTCATGACGGATAGTATAAGCATTTATTATTTATCTCGATGACAGTCATCTGGTAACAATTTAACTATTAATCTGCCCTAGCTTATGTCGTAAAGAGTGATGTTATAATATATGTTTTAAATTAATATTAGGAGACTTAAAACGCAGAAATTGCAATTATTTGAAATTATTTCACACTTTTCTATTGACATCTTACATAAAAATGTGTGAAAATATTATATATATAAGAGTAGGTTTTAAAAACACAAATAAATTGTGTTAAACTAAAAAAATAACGCATAACTATCATTATATTTATTAGAACAACTAGCTGAGCTCACTCGCTTCGCTCGCGCGAAGTTTCGTGCAGTCAGGTGTTGGGTTAGCGGGAAAAAACACGTCCCGTCGGATAAAAAAATAATATAATAAATAAAAGAAAATGCGTTTCTGGATTCTGGATCTATCTAGCCTATAAACATCCCGGGAAGCCAGGAATTAACTCCTCGAAATTCCACGCCAACCGACTCGGCCGTTTCGGAGTCTATAGCGAACAGACACACGAACAGATATTTGTTTTTATATATATATATATAGATAACTCTAAATACACTACAGTTGAAATTCTACTATAGAAAGAAAATACATTTCGCCACTTGAGCATTTTGTCACATCTATCTACTCTACTATGCGTTGTAAGAACCCGCTATAAAGTGAAGAGATGAGAGTTCTTTACCCCCGATCCAACCCTTTTCTTCATCCTTAAGCTGTTAATATAAGGAAAAACAGCATTTTTGTCTAGTTGATGACAAAAACTAAGAGTATAGCAAAATAATCAAATAGGTTATAGTATATTTATATTCACGCCGCTCAACACGCAATGCCTCCAGAATCAGGCGGAAAGTGGGTAACGGAGTGTCACAACACTAGGTTCCCTCTGCCTATTCTGCTCTGTGCGGGATACAGTGTCAATCTGATGACGATGAAATGTTTAATTAAAAATCAAACGAATGTAGAGGCCAAATATTGGTTATCTGTGGCTGTCAACCCGAGTGTAATATTCTGGCGCGAAATGACGGGTGACCTCATCCTACGGAAATGAAGACAGTTTACAGACGGTTTATTAGCTTCTCCGACGGAGGCGACGTTCGAAGCGAAGTGAGTATACTTGAAGATGTTTGCAAAACATTATTTGTACAGTAAATAAGCATTATTGCTTCTATTTAAATATTTTTCTTTATGATATGTTTACACAGCGAGATGATTTGGACGAAAATTCTAACCAATGCAGTTTTAATGTATGAGATTGGTGCAACTAGAAACCACATGCACAACTTAGTAATTTAGATAACAATAAGTCAGCTTCACGCACTATCCCGCACATAGCAGGGTAGACAGATGGAACCTAGTGTTAAGATACTCCGTTCCCCACTTTCTGCCGAATTCTGGAAGCATTCCGTGTTGAGTGGCAGAACTGTACGCCGCGTTTTGCCTAGACACAAGAGCGAAGAAATGGAAATATAAACATAAATAAATATTTCTCTTCTTCGAGTGGAGATCGAACCCACAACTGTCGCGTCAAACCCTTGTGCCGCTGCGCCACGATGGCCTCACTATATAGGTAAACATGTATAACCAGTATGGAGCAGAGTGTCTCATTAATATGAATAGAATATTCTGATTAAATTAAAGTCAATGTGAACGTGGAGGTCAACGCTGTTGATATGAGATAAAGACGGTAAGTGTTGAAGCAATAATTGAATTCACATGTTTAATATATTTGAACGCTTTAGATATCAAAGTGAAGGAGACAGTGTGTTAACAAATTAAATTGCATTATGAAATATAGAACTTATGGTATATTAAAAATATAATTATCATGAGGTTACAAAAAATAATTCAGGCCAGACGTGGCTCAGGGGCGCGAGCGTGTGACTGTAAACGCGACAGATATCTCAATTTTTTGCTCCGATGTCGAGGCAAATCGGATCGTCGAGTTTCGCCACTTATATTACTTTAGTTATTACCCTGCTCCCTGCATGGATATCATCTGAAGTTGAAGAAAACAAAGAATGAAATAAGCATTACAGATAAATATTCGTTTCCCAACACTTTTAAAAATTCAATCTATGTATAACTCGGAGGCGGCTGTCGAAATCATTCCATTCCATAAACCTCATTCTGGTCCACGTGGTGCCAACAACTGCATGCTAAAATGTCAGTTGTCGATGTCAACTGACGTTGTGTACAACCACCGTTGACGCATATAACGAAAAGCTTACAGAATGTTAAATGTTATTTAAACATTCATTTATTATTTTAGAGTCCGAGAGAACCCAATATATAGAACGTTATTTTTATCTATTAACTCTTGCATAAAAACTGTAACGACGATAACTGTACACATAAGTTCATTTCACTTAAGTTAATTTTAAAATTTAATTTAGATTTAAATAATACGTAATATTTTACAATTGTTAAAGTCGCATACCATTTAATCTAATGCAAAAACAATATCAAGGCAATAGTTATATTTTCATACATCACCCGCATTTTACTGTAAACAGGAAAAAATACTTGGCAATAATGTAAAACACTGTTTTACATTTTTCGCCGTCAAATAGAGATAACCAATATCCAGTTACGTTAACTAGGAAAAAATAGTTTTTAAAAAATATTATCCGGTATAGGATTCGATTTATCGTATCACTGCCTAACAAAACAGTCAAACTGAGCCACATTGACAGATACCGTCGATAATTTACACTGTCTTAAAATTTAATGAACATTGCAAGAGTGTTTTTTGTTCTATTAGTGCTTCACCCATAGACATTCACATAAAACTTTTATAATGTATAGACGAAAATCAGAATTTTGTGATTTGTGAAAGGGGGTACCCTCATCAAATGGGTAACTTTGACAAGGAACCATTCACAAAAAGTTCAAAGATCCTTCTTATTAGTTATAGTAACATTGGTTCATGGTTTTATTAAATGATGGAGTTAACTGATGTATGAAAATAACATTTCACAGTTTTCAACCATTACAAAAAAAATGGAGATTCAGCGCGTGAGATATTTTTAATCAGCATCAAAAAATAACAAATAAGTAAAAACACATTCAATAGAAAACTTTTAGGCAAATAAGAAAAGAAAACAAAGGAAAATAACCATTTCAGACGGCAATTCATTTAGCACGTTTCATGTTAATGGTGCTAAAGTAACATTAACTTCTATATTTGTGTTTTCCTTGCTGATATTAAAAACTTAAGAAATTTCTTTTCTTATTTAAAATTAAACTTTATTCAATAAAAGAAACATATTAAATAAAAATGGTCAATAGTGTTGTATACTTATTATACGGAAAAAAATTATCGAATCTAGCTCAAAGTCCCACTGTCAATGTTACATCCGCATATTTTATTATTTTTAAAAATTGTTTATTACATTGTGGTATTTTTTGGGGTTCCGTACACAAAGGGAAAACGACACCCTATTACTAAGACTCCGCCAGTCTGTCTGTCACCAGGCTGTATCTCACGAACTGTAATAGTTATACAGTTGCCAAATGGTGTATTCCATAATAATAATAATAATAATAATAATATACTATATATATAAATATATAAATCCTGTAATAAAAGTCATATCCTATAATATACTAAAACACAAAATAAAATTAATATTTTAAGGAACTCCAATACAATCTCTAATAGTAAATTAAATAAATATTACGCATTGTTCAACTGACCGCGACGCTCAAACAAAATACACATGAGGTTTTAGTGATAAGGATAAAATATGCGCTTTTTTATATTATATATTAATGTGATAATTATATGAAAAACAGGTTTTTAATATCAGCTGCACAGTGAATTATACATAATTATGTATATTCAACTTAAACAAGTAAGGTTATCTGTGTGCTTAATTTATTATACTGCTACATAATTATGTATTCTTTTAAAATTATAAAAAGAAAGTTGTGTTAAAACCGCAGTAAGTTGCCGCTATATTTTAAATTCAAGATGTGCAATAAAGAGACGTTAAGTGTGCGACTGTAAATACGACAGGTTGCAGGTTCAATTTAAATTCGTGAAAATTAAATATTTAATATTTTCATTATATTGATTATACATTTTGACCATATCAATCACGTAAAACAGAGTAAATATGATAAATAAAATGTTTAAACAAGAAATGAAAACAGAATAAATATATTGTCGTACAACGCTATTTGAACGGAGTCTACGACCCACGAAAATCATTATTTGCTGAAGATAAACCACTTGTGAAGCACAAAAGATCGGATACGATAAGTTAATATATCAATATTAGTTATCTAAACTTCTGTCTATGTTTATAATAAAATCTATTTTAAAGAATGTTGTTCGATAAAATTGCTATATTATTGTGAATAGACTGACAACTATACTTTTAAGTATAGGTTGTAGGTTTAACTACACTATTAAATATAGGTATTTATTGTTTTTAAAATAATATCAATATATACTTTCATTACATAAGTTAAGTAAATTTTTCATTTTTAAATATAAATTCTTATAAAAATATAAAAAATAAAAACACTCTTCCGAGGGTGGGACAAGGGTCCAAGCCATCGGTGGCTAGGGCTCCAGACAGAGGAACCTCCTCACAATACGCACCATCTCAAGTAAAACTGCCTTCTGCATCCGGTTATTGATCCAACAGCTAAGTGACAACCTCTTAAGATGTTAGTTTTCTAATAATAATATTAGAAAACCAATTATTATTATTAGAAAACAAAAGTAAAATTAATAATTATGTAGTCCAAGCGGATAAGCCGCGAGCAGGTCGCGATTATTAAATAAACTTAATAGGATAAAACAAATTTCAATTTCCTGTCCTCATTTGTATCCTCATTTTAGTATGTTTGTTATAAATATGGTAGAATGGCCACCTTTATTAAATTTAAATTAAGTTCTTATCATTTTTAGAAGCTATTTAAATAAAATTAAATTAAAAGCTTATTAAAAAGAAATGAAAATTATATTTTAATAAATTGTTATGTAAATGTTATGAGATTAAACCGTCATATCTATGTTAAATTTCGAGAAAACTGAAAATGATTGTTATTACATAGTACTAGATACAAAGCATCAAAAGTCCATATAATGTTGGTCTAAACGAGCGAAGGATTTTTCTATTAAGGAGCCTACATCTTTCCCTGACATATTTGTGGATTGACGGAAATTACATGACTGCGTACGTACTCGTAATACCAACTATACGAAATCATACGGTACGATGGACACTCATCATGAATCTTTGATCAGGTAATAGAACGTAAATTTAGATGTTTATTTCTTCGTCTTTTAGGATGTAGTGTCGACTTGAAAAGAATAACTATTCTTAGCATTCCATGGATTCCTAAGAGAAGTTCAAAGCAGTGCCTGAGAATGGCAACCCAAGTAAGGGCTTAAGGAACCTCTATAAAAAATATCTACCTACCTAACCGAATCGAAATGATTTCACTTTCTACAGTTGACAGATTTAAGAAAAATCACTACGTTTTCCATATTTCTCAAAGTCATGCTCGGTGGCGTGACCCAACGCCACAATTTATTTAATGACATCAGTCTACATTTTAATATATATATATTTTAGTATAAATTATAGGTTGAATAGATATAGTCGATAATTTCGTTATCAGCTTATCTCCATATATCTTATAGACCCCCAATGGTATAACTTCCAATCAGGCTGAACATCGATACCACCATGTACATAATATATCGCCACTTCACCAATCTGGACGTTCGACACCGTTTATATATTAATATACGGATTATAAATACTCATAAATGATTTTATCTTTATAGCATCTACATAGGAGCTTTACTTATTTCCTACATAGAAGCACTGTTTTTCAAGCCCACCGTCAAAACTGTAGACATATTTTATGTGTTCCTTGATAATATACACGCTACGAGACATTTTATGGCTTAAATGTGCCTACAGACCTCGTTGTTGTCATTTAATGACTCCATTTATGAACTGCACACAGATTTAGTTAGAAATCAAGGCTGGTTCATTATGAGGACATTAATTTGTACTAAAACGATTTAACCTTGTAAACTATTACGAAATGTCTTTATATTTAATTGAATGAATGCTCTGCAATTATTAGCAATCGACAATTTATATAGTCCATTTTTTTATTTTGAAAGGAAAAATAAATTTAAATTATATATACAATAAGTACTAGATGTAATTAATAAGATAATTTATGATAAGTGATAAGATCCACCAGAGAAAATCTAAATGTGTATTGTATAATCAATTGTAGTTCCACCATCCCCGAATTATCTTCCCCGAATGAGATTGAATCCGTGACCAACAGATTTAGGGAAGACGCATCCCAATTGCACTATAACTTTAAACGAGTAAGTTTCCACAGTTCATATAAAACATATAATGTTTATTCACAATGGAAACACTCACGAGATCAAACTCAATTAGCTTGACTGAACGTGTTTAGGCAGTAATAAATCGGGGCGTGGACGGTGCGGCGGCAGTCGGCTCGTGAAGTATGGCACCTGCCAATGTGTTGCTTGCCAATTAACCTGATGGGATATCAGGAAATGGAGATTTCAATTAATTACAATAATTAGTGCGAAAGGTTTTTGTTTATATTACGAAGCCTTAGTGCGTTAAGGCTGGTAATTTAGGTGAAATAATTATAAGAATTAAGGAGGTATTAAAAATTCTAATTAATAATCTAAGTTAAATAAATATTTTCTCTCGTTTAGTAATACAAGCAAGGTACCAGCACTCAACGCAATGTCTGAATCTTATTCCGACGGAAAGTGGAGAACAGAGCATCTCCGCTGCACGAGATAAAGCGTGAAGATAAATAAACTATAATTATAAATGGCAGTGCACGGGACTCGCTAGTCTGTAACTTAGTTAGAACCGACAAAAGTTTGTTCTATTCTCTTTCTTCCCAGCGAGGGGTAAGCAAGTTCGTTCGACCGTAATCTAATCATTAGTTACCGTAAAACGGAACGCCACGAACTGAGTAGGTGTGATAAGCAAAGCTAGACCACGCCACAATAACTAACTTTTGCAGTTTAAAAAGCTAAGTTAAACTACAAAGTGAAGTGGATACATTGTACATTAACTTAAGATTATTTTATTAATATCTTAAAACTTTCACTATAATAATTATGTCGATTCAAAACAGAACGTTATTTTAGATATTTTGTTAAGTAAAATATCTGCTTTTATAGCAACACGAAATTTCTCTAGAATTCGGCGGCAAGTGGGGAACGCAAGTGTCTTATTGGGAACGAAGTGTTTAGTACACTAGGTTCCCAGGTGCACTCAACCTACCCCGCCAAATGCGAGATATAGCTTGAAGCCAAAAAATCCGCTTTTGTTTATATATTACATTATTATTTTTCAATTTGTTTCTTCTATTTGTCTATTTTCACGCTGTATCCCGCACACATCAGGGTAGGTAGAAGGAACCTCGTTTTAAGACATTCCGTTTCCCACTTTCTGCCGGATTCCGTAGGCTTGGCATGTTGAGTGGCGGAACTCAACGCCGCGCTTTGCCTCGACACCAGAGCGAAGAAAAATAGAAATATAAACGTAGTTAAATATTTCACTTCCTCGAGTGGGAATCGAACCCACAACTGTCGCGTTACAGTCACACCCTTGTGCCACTGCGCCACAACGGCATCAATTATTATAATTTCATAATTAAATAATTGTCAATTCATATTCTTGAAATGACATCTCAAGCATAAATCACAATAAAGATATGTAAATATTCAATATTTAATTTCCTCCACTTGGAATCAAACCCACAGTCCTTCGCGTTTACAGCCATACATTTATGTCATTGTGCCAAGAATGGACTTTATAGTATAGTTTGCAAAAAAACTTGAATTTGGTTTAGCGTTACCTTGGGGGAGACTCCCCCCTCTCGAAATTTCTACAGGGAAGGAAAAAATGTAGCCAGTACTTTTATATAGGTATAGTGAGTGTGCTGAAATACACTTGAAGAGTATTTTATATTTTTTTTTATAAATGTGCATTTTAATCATATTTAATTTGTGTTGTAAATAAATGAAAAAAAAAATAACAGGCATTAGTATTACACTGACAATTAAAAAAAACAAATGAAGGATGAAATTGAATACAATGAATATTATATATATATATATATATATATATATATATATATATATATAAACACTAAATAGTAAAATATTATAAGCACATTGATTACTTATCGACTCATTACAATAGCCAAGTTGTTTGTTTGCCGTTAATAAAACAAAACTATTTATCATGTGACACGTAATAACGTCATGTGGAGGTATTTAATCGGTCAACGTTGCACCGTCAAGTTGTTTATATTATTATTTTACTGTATATTTATACGGGAGGGGGTATAAATGAAGAATGTAATTAAATACTTAATATTGTTAGCTCAGTTGCCAGAGAAGAATGTACTAAATCTTCTTCAGCTTCACGCTGTATGTGTTGACATAGAAGAGTAGACAGAAGGAATGGAATAACCTAGTATTAAAATGATAAAACTTTTATTCCCCACTTTCCAGCGAATTCTAAAGGTATTAAAAGTTGAGTGGAAGAACTTAATGCTGCGCTTTGCGCTTACCAGAGCGAGGAGAATAAAAACACTAAATATTAAATTTCCTCGATTGAGAATCGAACCCGCATCCTGTCACGTTTACAGTTGCACACTTGTGCTTCTGCGCCACGAATGTCCTTTAATTACAAAATATTCCATAATTTTACCATGCGGGTGTCGGTGGAACAGAGCAATGGTTGAAAATAGCAATGCCTAGGAATTGTGACCTAAGCGTAGGTTTAGGTCTTACATAACCAGATTTTAAATGAACGTACTAACGCCGACTTTGAAATACCGAATTCAAAGGCATGGCATTTAACCTCCAGAATTAAGCGATAAGAATCGACGGTGCATGAGTTTACGCACTTTTGCCTCGTCACCTCGAATGGGAATTGAATCCACAACCTATCATATTTACAGTCACACATATTTACCCGTGCGTCACGACTGGCCTTTAAATATAAATAATATATGCAAAACTCTAACAACATAAACACATACTTCTAGACATATATATATATATTATATAAGCACGTCTTACACTATTGTCTCTAGTAACACAGATAATACTGTAAACATGTTCAAGGCTCCAACTGCATTCATTGCTCATGCGTTTCTATGTAGCCCGCAGTCGATGTAATTACTATTGTTTCTAAAACTAATTTATGCTATTCAAACTATAATATATACATTGACATATATAGATTGTTTTTATAAGCATTACTACAAATAAATCGCATATTACTTAGACAGGCTCTTTGTGTTATCATTTCTATGCAAGATGTTTGCATGTGTGCGTTAATATGTTAATATATTATCTACATATTACCAATAGATCTTGGATAACTTGACTTGAATATAATAAAGGTTTCTGCGTGAAAATAGCAAAATTCAGATTTGTAACATTAGTAGGAAAGATATTGGGATTTGTTCGAGACGAAAATTCTTGAAATCATTCTTTCGTAAGAAATTTAATTTAAAATATTTTTTTTTTATATAAAACATCTAATCAAATCAGCTTCACGCTGTAGGCAGCTTCGCCTCGTTACCAGATTAGGCGGAAAGTAGGGAACGGAGTATCCTAACTCTAGGTTCCCAGGTTCCCAGGTTCCCTCTGCTTACAATATCATGTGTGTGAACAAACTAAACATATAAAACAAGACATTGACATTATCTATTTAACATAGATATGTTTGTCTTTCCAGCCGGTTTGAAGCCTGTATAAGTCTAAGACTATTGCAACCACAAGATTACGAGTAATCCTATTTACAAGTTACAAAAGTCAAGGCGGTCGCTTCTTGTGACGTTAGCAACGAGCAAAAAATAGACGAACGTCTCTCTAGCTTTGTAAAGCATTATAAACTTAAACTACAAAATGGCCAATCGAGAGGCCACTCGTGGTTCATAGGCATTGTGGGTTAAATCCCCACTCGGGAAAATGAAATATTTAATATTTTGATTCATTCGCTCTGGCGTGGAGGCAAAGCTCGGCGTTGAGTTCCGTCAATCAACACGCAATGCCTCCAGAATTCGGCGAAAAATGTGGAACGGAGTATCTTCACACTAAATTCCCTCTGCCTACGCTGCTACGAGATACAGTGTGTAGCTTAAAAAGAAAATAAAACTAGTAACTGATAATAAGGGGTTTTCCATTTGGTTCAGCCAATACTTGCAATTTTTACTTCAGAATACTGACGGCGCCAACGTCCAAGTCGTGCAGAGTAAATAAATCTTACGTATTGAATAATGAACTGGATCGGAAATAGAAGTTAAATAATTGATTCGTGCTGTATCGGAACATATCTCTGTCTGGTGACATATCTATGCTAGTGTAATGGTTTCTTTTATTATTTAACCAACTTAATGAAAGGAGGTTATCAGTTTGACATGTATATATGTATGTATATATATATATACATTAACAGCAATAATTAACACTACGAGAAGTGTCTTAACACTGGGTTCCTAATTCGTGCGTAGTGTATAATAGTACAATATACATAAGTATTATTCCACAGATAAGAAATTTTATTTGAAAACTATTTGAATAAAAATTCAAAGTCTAAACGATTTAACAGTTTTGTGGACGACCAACATATTTGATCACACAGACAGACCGTTAATTGTGTTGTCGGTGTCAAGTTCAAATCAGTAATAAAACCGCGGACTAACGTAATCGTTTAGAGCTTCGACCTATTCAGATTAACAGTTAATTAAGTTTTTTTTCAGCTCCATCTCACATATAGTAGGGTAAGCAGAGGGAACCTAGTGTTAAGACACTCGATGCTCTACGTCCCGCTGAATTTTCATCATGCGTCTTGTTATCAGAGCGAAGAAATGAAAATATTAATAAATAATCGAACCTATAACCGTCGCGTTTACATTAACACGCTTGTGCCACGGCGGCCTCGAGTTCATTAATTAGAATGACAGATCTGCCGGAACCAGATCGCCAATATAAAACAAAGTTATAAAATCAAGGCGACCAAGCGATGCGAATCTACAAATCGTTTAGATTTGTTAATTTTCTACTTGACTGACGCCACCCAGACTCGTTGGAAGCAAACACAGAAAGTGTAGAAGCGGCTGGTTTTCATCCGAGCGACTCAGTTTTTAATATCTTGTCTCAATGAAAAATAAATACAAAAGCAGTCTGGTTTTATCGTTATTTAAACTTATCACTACCGTCGCCTTTGCTAGCGGATTGAATAGTTTTTTTATCAAAATTCTAATAAAAGTTATATAATGTACAAATATAAAATACTAGAGGACCCGAGCGGCCACGCCCGCATGAACTATACGAATATTTATTAAAAATATTTATGAAATTATTTCCAGTTTAGGTGGTAATTCTAATAAACCACGAAACACGTGGTTTATTAGAATTTTATAAAATATATATTATAAAAATCGAACTCGTGTCCAATAAAACTAAAATAATATTTCAAATAATATTTACTTTGTATACTGATAAAAAAATCAAGTGGTTGAGCATATATGCATCAAACTTATAAAACACTTATTACAAAGGTGATAAGATAAGCTGTACAAATTTGGTTGGCAACTTTTTTGGGATTTTTTGTGAGTGTCATTTACATGTTTAACAAAGGGATTATGCAGTACATTACATCATCAAAAATATATATTTGATAGTTTAGTTAGCTGATCTGTAACTTATATCTAAATGTGGAGCAGAAGTCTTCTAATGGGAACGGAATGACTTAACATTAGGGTCCCAGGTCCCCTTTGCCTATATATATATATATATATATATATATATATATATATATATATAATACAAACAGACAGTACAATGCTGAAGAATCTATTTGGTTGAACGCGCTAATCAAGTACCCAACTAGACTAAATTTTAAAAAATTGTGTCGAATAGTCCAATTTATCGAGATATATTTTAGTATGGTCCAAGATACTTCGTGTGTCAAATGCCATTCATACTATTCATAACTATTTGCATTTTACAACTACAAGTCAATGTTAGTTATAATATACATTTATTTTGAGAAGCAACAAGCTACTGTAACAGAGGTAAAGATTACCTGAGTATCTAGTATTAAGACACTCCGTTCCCGTTAAAACACTTCCGTTCGCCACTTTCCGGGCGAATTTTAAGACATTGCGTGTTGAGTGCCGTAACCCAACGTCGCCATTTGCTTCATCGGAGCGAAGAAATGAAAATATTAAATATTTAATTTCCATTTAATTGATTCATAAATTTATTAAGTTGAATACACGTTTCATAGATATAGAGACTATGAGACGACCATACGCTATGTTCACCTAATTCTTCGAATTAGGTGAACATAGCGTATAGAGCGTATAGAGTTCACTATAACACTATATGCTATATCCGAATGCATTATTCATATTATACAAATTACAATAACGTAGCAGATACAAACCGACACGCTAACAAGCTAAATACTAATACACTAATTGTATAAAGGAAAGATTCGAAAATAATTACATTTTGACACATTGTGGTTAACTAGTTGAAAACTAGATGAAAAAAGGGGGGCACAAGCGTGCGACTGTAAACGCGACGGTTGTAGGCTCGACTCCAAAAAGGGGTAATGAATTCGGCTGAAATTGGTAAACGGAAGTATGCTTTACTTTCGTCTTTAATAATATTTGAATTTTAAAAACTACCTATATCTATATTGTAAGTGTAGGTAGTTGTAAGTAAAGTTTCAGCCAATTCATTATAACAGATAAATAAAAATCTTTTATCTATTGTAACAATTTAGTAGAAAAATCCCTCAAAATATATAAAATTCACCCTCATGTTATCACGGAGTAGGCAATAAATAAAGTGAAAACTCAATTCTTCACATTTAACTAATTTAGTTATCAGTTCATGAAACATTAATTTAATTTTTTAAATTTTTTTTTACAATTTTTTTTCCTTCTTTACCGAACATAAGGAATCGAAAACACCGCTTAAACACAACGCTGCCTTGTGTCTAATTATACTTTAAAATTTTAATTAGTGTCTCTATAATATTTTAAAATAGTACAAATAAAAAGAAGCTACGAAAATGGCAATTTAAGTGGACTAGAACATGCCGATAATAGACCGCATCCTTGCAACGTCCACCGAGCGGTCAGTTGTCCACCTGTCATGTACGCAACAACCGTGCGGCCACTTGCGCAAAATTAAATTGAAGCATACTTAAAAATATTTTAGCATAATATTTACGAAATTAGCCTATTATATATATATATATATATATATATATATATATAATATGAATGTGGTGCAGTAGGACATTGTGTGGCTATAAATGTGATCGTTGTAGGTTCAATAACATTACAACCTACCCTAAAAATACATAATGATAATTTAAACATATTTCAAGTCACTCAGTGAAAGCATTACTAAGAAAAATATACTTTTGTATGTCATGTTCAAAGACATAATGACAAATTATAACTAACAGTACATATTTCAATTTTCATAATAAAACTTTGATTCTTTTTTTGAGAATGCTCCAATTATTAAATAACTTTAACATATTGCATTTCAAATCATGTATTTTTATATGTATTTTCATATTTACTGTCCTTTACATTGAGAAGCACACAAATGGCCACTTAAAAACCAATTTTATCTGTCCCCCAGTTATACCATTAACACCAATCTCTATGTGATAAGGTGTTGACAGTATAATAAGCTTTTGAAGTAACTTTTACACTTATGATGGCTTAAAAATAGAAAATATATTTTTATCAATAAAAGTAAATATATCATATTATATTATTATAAATAATAATATATTATTCTGATGTTGTGATGAATCCAAGTTAAATAACTATTGGATTTCTTTGTTTTAATTTTACACTGTATTCTACACATAGTAGAGAGCAAATTCTAGACTTAAGACAGTACTTTTACCTACCGTGTGACCAATTTTCAAGACATAACATGACAAATTGGAGAAATGAAAGCAATTCATTCCCCGGTGTGGGAATCAACCCACTACTGTTACATTGACCATCAGATTGCAACACTTTAATCATTGTTGTTATCTGAATTACATTAAAATGAGTATTATTGACTTCTATGATTTTTTAATAAGTTCACTGATTGTCAATATATTTGATGAAAAATTCAGTTACTCATTCATATATATTATACACCTATTGCCATAATATTTAATTTGATTGACAAGCATGACTTCTAGTGATTATGTCACTTTGTTGAGGTATGCGAGATGAAGTTAGTTCAAAATGTCTTTCTACCACACAGAACCACAGTGTGTAACAATATTATTTATTGTATATAACAAAAAATAAGGTCTGAGGCCAGTTGGGGTGCAGGAGTACAAGTATGCGATTATAAACTCAATAGGTTGTGGGTTTGAGGAAATTAATTTTGTATTATTATCATTTTTGCACTCCGGTAGACAAAAAATGGCATTGAACTATGGCACTCAAAATGCAAAGCCTCCAGAAACAGGCAGAAAGTAGGGAACGGAAGTGGATTAATGGGAAAAGTGTGTCAGGCATACTCTGGCAGCCCCACCATTTGCAATATATAACTCAACTTTGAAACTAATTATGAGAATATATATATATAGGTTTAATTGTTATATCATCATTTAATGCAAAATAAAAACTTAGATTTTAGAGAGAGAGAAAGAATAATTTGTGTATAGCGATTGTTTCTCATAACACAATACTATATAGATACATAATTTTTTTCACTTTTTGCAAAATTTAAGACATTACACATTGATTAATGGAATTTAATGCTGCACATTCTTATCATAACTGGGAAATGAAAATTATTAATATCTATGACTGGCAATAGCAATTTTTTTATATACTTATTAACTTATTTAGCATTGTTAAATATCATAATAATATTTGAATATTTAAAAAAATATACAAAAAAATACAAATAATAACATAAAAAAAATACTTTCATTTATTTCATGCTCATGGGCAAAAAAGAAGAAAAGCTTATATTGAACTTTTAAAATAATAAAAGAATACTTTTATTTCTAATAAAGTATTTTTTTTACGTTGCATTAATAAGCAATTCATTTAACGTTTCGGTAATATGAATGATTAAAAAAGATATTTTAAATATTTTAATGTATGAATCTAGTAATAAGCTTTGAATAAATGTGTACATTATGAGCAGTATTTTTTGTATTTTTTTTATATTTCTCATAATAAAATAAATATAATAGTTTTGTTAAATCATTATTCTCAGTGGAGGACAACATGCTAAATATAGAACGACGCACACTAACAACTATCAATGTTTATTTTAGTGCATATGTAAATAAACATTGATTGACATTGAATACTAACCTTATTAATATACCTTTACGTATTCCAAAGAACTTGCGCCAGAACGGTTGCAGATTTCCCCACAAAAAATCTGTCAGTCCAAAAAACACACTGCTGTCTTCCGCTAAACACAACTTAGAATTCCAAAGCACTCAATTGTAACAAAGTTCGTCGATTTTATAGCACGTTCAACACAAATTAAATATATTTATAATGTTGTAAACATGAGAAAAAAATGGTGAAAGTGCGAAATATTATAATAGAAAATACGAAATATTCCCCAATAGATTACCAACTACCGCAAGCCGCAATATTCAACTGACGTTTCCTAAAGACTTGGGCCACGAGTTACCATATTCGAGACAGAAAGCTGCCTGATTCTGTGAAAGAATATCGTCATATTGTTATGAGAATCTATCATCCTTTTGCTTGTAAAATAATTAGAAATAAAAGAATATTATAAGTTACAATGAACACTAAATATCTTGAAAATATAATTACTTAAAGCAAAAAAGTCCTTGACAGTACCTGATATTGTTGGGACAATTG
The DNA here is from genome assembly GCA_037355905.1 of Heliconius aoede. Lineage (NCBI taxonomy): Eukaryota > Metazoa > Arthropoda > Insecta > Lepidoptera > Nymphalidae > Heliconius > Heliconius aoede. The sequence continues at coordinate 579,067 of JBAIZZ010000064.1, read as the reverse complement.
AGGGAATTTTATTGAATAAGGTAACACTTCGATATTACGTTTATGTTCCATTAAAAGCAGAATACATTTGACGATAATTTTAAATAGAAAGAACTTACACGATATGCAATGTTATACAAAAAAAGGGTTCTTGAAAATATTATATATATTTAGTAAGATAAATGACACAAAATAAAACAACCAGTCTACTAAAAAGTAAGATACCTGTTCTCATTCAGAATATCTTAAAATAATAATATTATAATTATATTATTAAAATAATTATATTAGGCCGTCGTGGCGCAGTGGCACAAAAGTTTGACTGTAACGCGACGGTTGTGGGTTCGATTCCCACTCGAGGAAGTGAAATATTTATTTGCGTTTATATTTCCATTTTCTTCGCTCTGGTGTCGGGACAAAGCGCGGCGTTGAGTTCTGCCACTCGACACGCAATGACTCCAGAATTCGGTAGAAAGTGAGGAACGGAGTGTCTTAACACCGAAGTTCCCTCTGCCTACCTTGCTGTGTGCGGGATACAGCGTGAAGCTGAGACAATAGATGTAAACTAACAACGTTTAATTAATGTAAGTAAACTAATGGTCCATAAAAACTATTGGAAACAAAACCGAGTTTCATCAATGGTGTGTTTTATTTCCTCATCTATTAAAGCATATTATTTTAAATTGACTTATTTTATTTGGTATTGTTTGCTATGGTAGCGTTAACTCACTTGCCAAAATGAGCTCACTTACTTTACTTAGGTAAGGATAGTATTTTAATGACTTATGAAGAACCTGATTACCGATTGGATAAAGGATTTCTTCACATAATTTTTATTGAATTTTCGTTTTATAACATAAAATGAACACGCGTACAATATGAGAAAAAACTAACAAATCATAAATTGAAATCAATGCATATATTTATAAATAAATATTAATAAAAGAATTAACCCAATAATGCATATGTCGGCGTGACGTGATCACTTATGTTTGGTTGTATGAAAGTACCCACGACGTGGGCGACCGACGTCAGCGCTGGCGCCTTGCGATCGATTGAATACAATTATTATAAGAGTATTAGGGTATTAAATATTTATATGTAGCGAATATATTGGATTGTAATAAGCAGTTTTTTTTTTTTCAGATAAGATATTTTTTTTATATATATATATAACTAATGTTTGATATTATAAAAAACATTTTACGTTTTCTCCTTCTTTACATTGAGTATCCTCTGAATTATTCTGTCTACTCTGCTGTGTGCGGGATACAACGTGTAACTGGTTTAATTTTTTATATATTTTTTTTGTTCTTACTATGTAATGGCACCTTAATGTCACGTTCTTTTGTGAAATGAAAAGAAAAATATTTGTTTTGAAAAGTAAATTGAATTATACTAAACAAAAAAACTTTAACGTAAACCATTCAAATTTTAGTATCAAATCGAGGACGGTATTCTACGCGATGTTCTCAGTAAAAAATGGGGGCTATTATGTAACTCTATACAACGCAAGCAAGACTCAAAAGATTTTTCCTGCTGCTTCTTTTTATTGTGAGAAGACAACTGGATTTTCAATTTTAAACGACAATCGTTCAAACATTGCTCGAAAATATATATTAAGGAAGTAGAAATATCAAATGAAATTCTATTTAGAATGGAATTTCATATACTTATCATCATTAAAATATTAAGAAACTTTTAGTAGGTACTTAAACATATATTTATTAATCTGAAATGTCTTTATTCATTTATATGGCAAGCCTACGTAACATACGAAAATACTAAAACTTAAAAAAAAAAGTACAAAAGTTTAAAAATCTACAATGTCACATTGTACATCACACTTACCAGCTAGCTGTACCTGATTATAAATAAAAACAGGTCTTATTCAATAAAAGTCAAGAACAATGTCATGCCACGAATTTTACAGAATTGGGTTTGGGCCTTGAGTTTCATCAATATCAATACTTTATGATGCCATCCATAACAAAAACATCAGGTTCACGTCGTATCCCATAAAAACATACCAAGTGTATAATAATATTTTAACTGATTTATTTTATGTGATTTATTTATTTCTTGATTTATTTCACACAGGTAGTGTCTAGACACTGGACACTGGAGAAAATGAAGAACGGAGTGTCTTTACCCTAGGGCCTAGGGTAAAAACACTTCGTTCTAAGACACTTTCATTCCCCAATTTCTGCACAATTTTTCAGGCATTGTGTGGTGAGTGTCGAAACTCACCGCGTTTTGCCTCGTTATCAATGAAAGCAAGAAAATGAATATATTAAATATACCCTGCGCCACGACGGTCTCGAATTTTTTATTCTTGTTATATTTATTTTATATGCTCATAAAAACTTTATAATTGAAGATCGAACGCTACTTACTTGGCCATATACTTAAATACCACTTAAAGATCTTTGAAAACATAATTCCTAAACAAACAAAGGTTTTTAATATTCATGAACTGCGCTCAGAGGTTTTACCTTGTTCTAATTGTGTTTTGTTTACAGACCCAGAAAAAAAGACGTAGAAATATCATTTTTATCAGGAAATCATGATGCCGTGGGTCTGAGTCTGAGAATGAGGGTATGAATTTCAACCCGATATCTCCAAAAGTTCCTGAAATAAAGGGTCTTAAAAGACAGACAGACAGGCAGACGGACGAACAGACTTACAGCAGAATCTTATAAGGATTCCTATTTCCCTTAAAAACTTAACTATATATTGTATATTTTAGTAATTAAATTCTCTATATAGAGGCTTTAATTGTTACATGATTTTCTTATTAATTAACTAAATTAAGATGTCTTATTTGAGGCATTAGGTTTAACCAAAATGTAAATTATGTAAATTAAGCAATTTTAAATAGTCGGTGACTGCGAGTTTTAAGCCCGTATGTTATTATTACAAAATGTTAAAAGTTTTACTCATATCAACGAATTGTGTTAGTACAAAAGAATAATACACAAACAATAAAATTCTTACAGTAACATCATGGATAGCAAAAAGGTCCAGACACGAGTATCGATCCCGCGACCTTTTGATCGCTTGCCAACCCTCTTACCGTCGAGCTATGTGTGTTTATGCTTCAGAAGAGTGTGTTTCAAGATAGAAAATACCTTGTTAACCTAAAAATCTTGTGCAAGACCGATCTCTGTGACGCAACACAATATTTAACGTAGTACTTCATTTTTGTGCATTATAGAACAATTTAACAATAGATACATTAAATTAATTATTAAATACTTACCTATTATTAAAATTGTACGTTTTATAAATAAATATTTTTCGTCCATTTAATCCCTCATAATTAATATTAGATAAATAAATATTTCAGAAGAACATAATCCATGACCAATCATTAAAATATAAGAACGTAAAAATCTTCAATAATTTATTGTTATCAGTCCACCAATTATTAATCTTATAAGAGCGATAGATAAAAAAGCAATTAAAGGCTTTATATCAATTTGACAAAAAGATTTTAAAGTAATAAAAAAAATCTCCAATTAATCTTACTAATATTCATCTTAAATTTATCTTTTGTAAAATTATTAATATTCGTAGTAAACCATAACCGTCGTAACGCAGCATTGCAAGCGCGTGACTGTATATGTCGCAGGTTCGATTTCCAATCGGAAGAATTTCGTTTCCTTACCCTAATGCAATTCCTTGAGAATTCAGCAATGAGTTGGGGACGGAAGTTTCCTAATATTAGGTACCCTCTGGTTAAGTTGCTATACACGGCAATCACCTCAAAAATAAAGGAAAAAAATAGATGATAAAAACCGTAAACGTGAAATATGAAATCTATGATTTTGGTATCAGAGTCAAATAATTTTATTCAAAATAAGAAGTTACATACTTCATTTTTTAAACCTACCCTCTGCTAAGTACGGCTAAAAATTATAAGCCTATGTGATGTATGAACACGAAACACTTAAATGAAGAACCACAACAGATTAGGTAAACTATAAGAACTAAGAAAACCCCCTTAGGAAAAGACCCAATGAGATAGTATCCGACTGTTTACAAACGGTTGTAGGTTCAATTTTTATGCAAGGGAGTTATTATATTTATTTTTTCATTTTCTTACGTCGGATAAAACATAATCACTGTAAGCTAAAAGAAATTATAAAATCCATGCAAACAAATTGCAACTGACGAATAGTTTCAAGTAAAATAAAAGAGTACTATTTATTACTAGTGTAAAAAAAAATTGGGTTTGTTGGATTTTTTTTAATATACCTTCAAAATAATCTAAAACAATGTGCAAATTATACAGAAAATAAATACCTTCTTTGTACAAACAACATAATATTTTCATATAATAAACTATTTTTCTATATAGACACTTTGCTAATTTCTTCTGCTATGTTTACAGCAACAAATTTCTTGGTCGAGCGCAGTAGCTTGCATATAATTGGATCAGAAACAAATTTGCAAACATAAATGTCTTTATTATCAGTATCATCTTCAAGACGCTTTAAAACTTCTTTTATATGTTCCATATGCTGAGGAGCTCCTTCTTCTTCAGTCAATGTAAAATACCACGGCAGGCATATATTTAACACGTTAAATATAACCGATTGACTGACGGCATAAGCGAGGTTAGGATCTGGCTCGGGCTCAATTTTTACCTCCTTTACAATTTCTTCCTCTTCAGGTAGTTTCTCTGATGTTTCAACGTCTTTTTCACATGGCTTACAAATATATGTAGATTGTACATCGACAGTAGATGGTGATATCTTACTACCACTTGCAATGCTTTTTGGTGCTTTGGGCGTACGAGCACTTTCAACTTTTTTAGTTTTCGCACCAGTTTTGCTTTTTTTACCTTTCTTGTCTACTTCAGGCATAGTTTCGGTATATTCTAATTCCACCACAGTAATGCCTTCACATATATTTAGCACATTTATAAGTAATTTTTCTAAAAATTGGGCTGTACATTTTTTAGCACAAGCCAGACATTCATCTTTATACCTTTTGTCTTTAATTAATTTACAGATTACTTCTTCACATTCTTCTATCAAATAGCACAACTGTTTTCCAATAGCCATCGACAAAGCTATTATAAAACCTTCGATTGGATTTGATCCCTTACAAAATGCTAGCAAGAAAGCAGAATAATTCATTAAGTTTTCATCAGATTCAAATAACTCAAATAGAAAATGTTTAGTCAAAATATTTCTTAATTTAGTCCTTCTATCTTGAACATCTATATCCTTTTCAAACCAAAGTTTTTCGTCAATAAATTTAGTCCTAGAAATCAACTCTGTAGAATCAAGATCTTCACAGCGGAATTTATTACGCAGCAATAACAACTCGTTTAATGTTGGAAATGGAATATTTAAGCAATATATTAAAAAATCTCGCCAATCAACGAACAATGTCTCCCCAAACAATAGGAATACTAATTTAGATATTTGCTCAGGATCGACACGTTTCCAGGCTTCAGGAAACATAGGTCCAGCACACGACTCTCTACCGAAAAATATAAAGTCTTGTACCAGATATATAAACGATTTATGTAGAGCAACACCTGTTGGAGCTAATATTTTGAACTGATCGCGTAATCTAGCCAGCTGGCTTATTTTAAATTCATTGTCGTTGACAACAATTTCTTTCGTGACAATGTTGTCTGCTTCTAGCCGTAGTTCAGTATATTGTAACATATTTGGATCGATAATTAAGAAATCTTCCTCTAAAATAAGACTTTCTGGAATTCGTTTACCGTTTTCAATAGCAATTTGCAAGTACTTACACAAACGATCAACTGACCTAATTTCATTTAAATAATAATTATTTATATCGTCCTGAATATCTGAGTACGCCTTGCATATGTTGTCATTGAAAATTCTCATGTCTTTATAACATTTGTATTGTAAAGTTAGCATACGTAAGTTCGCCCTAAACATTTCTCCATTTATACCCATCGTCCATTCTTCTATACATTTTAAAGCGTTACTCTTAAATACTTCTTCCGAACTAATTGACTCTTCGGAGGAATTTCCTTCCTTTTTTTTTACAGATGGGACTATCTTCGCTATTTCACTGTATTCTCTACTTATTAGCGATCTATACGAATCATTTATATCTTTAATTACTTTCAGAGCAAATTTTACGTTATTTTCAATGATCATGTTAAAGGGATTGTTACTATAATCTACCTCAATATTTTTCATTTGCATATCTTGAAAATAATTTTTCAATTGACGAAATATTTTATCTTCTCCTTTTTTACTACCAGATGTCTCATCGGACTCTCTTAATATTTTTGTAAGTTCTTTTGATACCAATCTATCACTAGGAGGAGATCGCTTTAACATAATGAAATAGAAATCGTGCAAAATTTGATACGTCAAAATAAATCTGTAATTAAATACAAGTCTTTCAATTATTGTAACACAATATAATTATACAAATTATTAATTTAGAAGAGCATACCTATTTAGTTCAGTCTGCATACACGAAATGTACGTATTAGCCATTAAAGTCAATTCTTCCATTGTCCAGTTCTCACATATAAGGGCCTTTTTTTGTTGTTCTGCAAAAATTTTTCTTCCATCGCAGATTTTGAACAAGTTGTCTTGCAGTTCTTTAATTCTGCAGTGCCATTCATTTTTGGTCAATTGAATATCACGCCAATCATTTTCAAAGTCGTTATATTCCCTCTGAAATTTACAAACTAAATCTTGTTTACGAGATGGAAGTGTAATAATTTGCTCCATTTTATCTCTAATAAACCTAATATATGGTATTATGCAATTCATTTGCAATCTCTTTGCCAAAAATAATTGTTGGATATCATTTACATAATTTTTTTCTATTTCTTCCCAACAAGTAGATAATGCTATTCCGATATCTTCAGGAACTTGTATGTCACCATATATCCAATCTACCTCTCCTGCTAATAATTTTATTTCAATTGAAGTAGTTGTTATTGTCGACGCCTTATCTTCATTTTCCTGTTCATTAATTTCATATAATATATCCTCCGGGAAATTTGTTGATGAATCAGGTTCTTTTACAATTTTCAGTTCGTTTGAAAAAGATAAACGACTTTGTTTAGAGCCACGACGTAATGTATCTTTTGATTTACCATTAGAACCTTCTGGCTTTATCACTTTTGATTTAGCCCGTTTGTCATCAGAAGAGGGAAATTCAAGAGTACTCAACACATTTTCCCCAAAAAGTTTGTCAGTTGATTTTAGGTACATTGTATAGTCTCCAATAATGTATTTGCATATTAATGCAAGCTGATATTTTTCTATCACTTCATAATACATACTGTAATTTATTCCCATTATTGCGTAAAACCTGTCAATAAGTTCAGAATTTTCATCGGTTAAGTTCCATATGAAAAATTCTTTAAGAATGTCTTCAGATTCTTGCAACTTTAGATAACATGTAAAATAACTGGAGAAAGGTGTGTCAGTTTGTTTTTTATGTGGATCATTTACAAGATGTGATATTCTTAGTCCTTTATATTCATCTTTCTCTTTTTTTCTATGTTTAATAATACTTTCTTCAAGATAAATATCGTCTTGGCCCTCTAGTTCACTATCGTCAGGTGGTGCCAGCCCTGAAAAAGTTTCTTCTAAAATTTGCGCTTCGCGATACGAGTTGGGGTAATTAACTATAACAAACCCATTTATGTCTTCCTGCCCTTTTACATATTCAACAATAATGGCACAAATCAAATGATCAGTGAGTGAATCACCAAAATTCAAGCATTCATAGGCATATTGTCCAAGACTTGCAGATTCAGACAGGCTTATATCTTCTTCAGGAATCGTTTTTGGAGTTTGTGTTTGTTTAACGTTAGCGACCAATTGACCCGATGTTGCTGTTCCGCTAAGATCACTATTTTTATTTAATAATTCATCTTCAGATTTCATTAATTTTATCATGTCTTTATCCTCTTCCTGGGCTGCAGCAATGAATTTATCATAAGACAGTTCAATATCCGTACATCCAACCATTTCAGACTTGAACTTTCTAAGACAATAATTGATAGCACATTCTAATCGTACAACATGAATTTTTTTGGCAACTAATAGAGTTTGCATAGCTGTTGCCACCGGCTTATCTGGAATGCCGCGTACAATAGCTTTTGACGAGAAATTAGGCAAATTTGCAGGTAGGCGTTGTGGTGGATAAGGATACTTAATTTCAAGTAATGTATAAACTACATGACCTAGTATATGTTCACCTAATTGTTCATACTTTCTATCTTCAGATTCAGGGTCATAGTTAGGTATTAAAGAATCTAGAGTCCATGGATATAAGTAATTATGATAATCTATAAATTCGCTTTCATTTAAAGCTTCTTGTCTATCTAATTCTAAGTGTACAATATGCTCCTCTTGTATGTTTTCTTCTTCCTCCTGACTTTCTTTAAGAATATTTTCCATTGGTTCAAGAATATCAAATATCGGTTGCTGTTTATAATATAACTGCTTCCATTCATGTAAAAAGTTCTTCGGTATATCATCTTCAAGTAATTTTTTAAAATAAGCATATTTCACTGCAAAATCAACTATAGACAGCATCGTATCAAAACAAATTTCATAATAGTGTTGCCTTTTTCTTTTCATTTTTTCGTCATATAGTCTCTTATGCAGCATATTCTGCCGTTGTTTTTCAAAATCAATTTCACCAAGTCCTAAATTTATTTCTTCCTTCACATTATCGAGGTACTGCTCAAACTGTTGTGTCCTCTGATCTATAAATTCAGCTTCACCAGCAATTCTGTTCTTAACTAAATTACGAGCTTGCTGTTTCGTTTCCATAATTTGAGTGCACATTTGTTTCTCAAATTGGGATAACTTCATAACCTTTTTAGCAAATTCTGCATCCAATTTACTTTCTTCTTCAGCTACAGTCATATCCCATAAAGAACCACTAATAGCATTTGACATCTGTTTTTGAAATTGCTCAGAGTCAGCTTTTACGTGCATTTTAGTATGAAGATTATCCATATAATTTCTTGCTGAATCGGAATCTATTAATAGTTTTTTCCTCTCATTGGCCGTCTGTTCTAATTCCAGTAATTCATCATAAGTATAATTATGAAATTCACAAGGATACTTCATAGAAAATTTTTCAATATCTCGTTTATCCTTTGAAGACATTTTATTCAGTTTAACGACATCACGCTTAAAAGGTACGTTAGATTCCTCTATTTTATTAATTACTTTCGAATACTTATGTTTCATATAATTATATACTTCTTCAACTTCTTTTGCCTTTTTTTTCTGCCATTTAATGAATAAAGTGTGGTCTAAAATAGGCTTAGATAAATCATCAAAAGATGGTTCTTGAACTTCGGGCAACTTTTCAACCACAAAACGATGATCTAGTTTATCTATTAATTTAGATGCAGCTTTCCTTTCTTGCTTAATGAAATTAGTTCGATCTCTCTTGTCTAAGTGTAAGAAGAGTTGATAAAATAAGCGAAGCAATGTCGAACCCTTTCCTTCCATGATGCTCTTTAAATCAACATCAGATATAACGATTTCAATTTCACGAAGCCATTCCTTAAGATAGTTCCAATTTCTTTTGACATCTTCCTCTAGATTACTCGGTCTCATAAGATAATATTTGTCGTCATTAATGACGTAATAACTTCGTAAGACGGACGCAATAATATGGCCATTTTTCATTTTGTCTCCAAATTCTTCAGCTTGCCATGATATAGTCCGCTGTAGTCGTTGAGAAAGCCAATCTTTAAGCATTTCTGCCATTTCCAAATTATTAACATTTAACGGCTTTTTCGTATGGTATTGAAACGAGTTGATTCGACCTTGTTATGTATGAATATGAAATTAAATTGAAATGTCAGTAGTCATTCTGACTTTTAAATGTAAATATTTTTAAACAATGCAACGTCTTGGTTTTAAATTACTATAAAATATATAACAAGCTTCTGAAGGTTGGCAACACATAAACATAATAACTTACACATGGCAAGCCACGTTAAATGTCATCACTTATTATGACTTTTTTGTGATGTTTATTTTCGCACGGTATTTGCAAATTTCATAAATATCATTGGGATCAATTCATGATGAAATGCAACGAATTCGAAAAAAATGTACATAATTTTTTTAATATTTTGAGTAAATAGTCATCGCCGTTATATGAGTATTGTTTTATGTGGTTATATTACGTTGTTTACAGAAACCTCGCCATCATATGAACCTGGATAATTTGGATAAGGCGTTACACGACTTGGGCATGTTGAGCGCAATAACCGAAGCGAGGCGTGACTTTTTAAAGGAATCTAAATCTAATTTGGGCGTAATGCGACTGAACACGCGGTACGTGTCGAATGTCACTGTGGGGTATTGCATGAAAAGAAGCACAAACAAAAACAGACTGTGTCCGTATGTTGTACCCGTGAGGCATAGAACTAAGAGCGAAAACTCCGATGCTATTGGTTGTGACGCGAACGACAGCAGCTGTGATTTTAAATACAACTTGCTGGAGCCATCTACTAGTACCTACATGAGAGAGAATCTCGATATCAAGAGCCCCGCGAAGCGATGCCAGTCACTGGAAAATTTAAATCTCAATATAGAGACCCAACCGAATGCGGAAGTTTCTCCTGATATGGATTGTGTGTCCACAAGAATTCAAAAGTTGCAAGTTGATGAATGACAGTCAAATTAAACCTTCAACTCTGAGTAGTGCATTGTGTATGTACATTACAGTTGCCAGTTAGAGGAGTTGATTGATCAAAGGACTGCAAATCTATTTTTTTGTGCATGAATTTGTATGATAGTATGAAAATTAGTTAATGATTATAAATGTTCCTAGATCCTGATTTAAATTGTCTTACTTACTAATAATGGTGAGTGTCATTGGATCTAGTGGAAATGGCAGTATTGCTCAACAGCTGTAGAAGACTAAAATAATCTGTCTAGATAGTTGTAAGTAGTGGTTGCAGTTGCAAGTAAATGTCTATTAATTCCTTCACATAAGTATGTGAAGTATGCAGACATAACTTTATTTTACTGTTAATTTCACTTTTATTACTTAAAGTGTAATCTTTTTGATATTTTTAAAAGGTTTACTTGAATTTGTTTCTATGTTTTTATTACTAAATATCCATCTATAAATGTGGCCTTCCCACATCTTCTTAAATTAAATAGCATCATATTTCTAAATATAAAAAAAACAATTTCTTAACTAGAATTTTAATTTAACAATTGTATATTAGTATTGCAAAATAGGTGGGGGGTGTGGGGGAAGGGTCAAAGTCATGAAATTTAATTGACAGCAAATTTCCACTTTCTGTATACCACTAAATGTCATATAGCTACCTATCTTAAGAAATCACAAAACAAATCTTTAGTTCATTATGAATCACAGATATAATACTGGATTCCATTGTGTTTGAGTTATTTATTATTTGTTATGAAATAGTTAGTAAAAAATTATGTGTGGTAGTTGAGGCAGTTGTTAAATAATAAGTGTTTAAAGGAGATCTCATATCATCACATATTGATGAGAATTCTAAGTGTTGTGTTGATTTAAAACTAAATTTCACTTTTATTTACCAGTTTTTGTGACTTAGTAATAGTTTTTAATGTATAATATGTTTGTTAACATATTTTGTTATTTTTTTTTCTTATTTAACAACAAATATTTAAAATAAATATTGCCTTGAAATATGCATTTTTGTTCATTTATTTTGAACTTTCCTTGAAGATCAATGAAAAATGAAGAGAAAAAAA
>JBAIZZ010000064.1:485767-567232 GCA_037355905.1 Heliconius aoede | reverse complement strand
AACATTATAAAAAATAAGAATATATTTAAAAAGATCTAAAATAAAGTGCAATGTACAATATCCAAAATTAATTTTTATAACATGATATTACTAAATAAAAAATAAATCAATTAATTAAGATTTTAATTCTACAATAAACATATTATGTAAAGTTGAGGAAATATTCAAAACAATATGGTTTGTCTCAATAAATAATAATTATTATTATGTACTATAATAATTGTTACCTCAGTAATAATGTCATCCTCTATTTCAACAGTAACATCAAATTGATCTTTATTGGCAGCATTTAGTTTTGGTTTCAATATTGGAGCTTCTTCTTCACTAAATGCTGTAAAGAAAACATATCTTTTGACAAACCAGATATCTTAGGGTTGAAATATATATAATAATGAGTAAATATATATAATAATGATAAAATTAAATAAGCTTATGAGAATGATTTTCATTTAAAAAAAATCAGCTCACACTGTATCCTGCACACAGCAGGGTAGGCAGTGGGGACTTACTTTAAGAACTTTGTTCCTCAGTTTCTGCCGAATTCTGGAGGCATTGCGTGTTGAGTGGCAGAAGTCAACACCATGTTTTGCGTCAAACCAGACCCACAACAACAGAATGTCTAGATTTCTTTTCAAGTAATACTTTGATGCCAGAAAGCAATCTTGTCATATCTCAAAAGAGCTTGACTGTACTGTATTGCAGTCACAACACCCCAATAAGGAGACATCCATATATGATTCTACTCCTAATTATGTATGAATTTATTACAGGCTACCAGATCCATAACACTTAATTTAACATCAAACATATTAAACATCATACCTCCATCTGCTGTATCATCATCTGCTTCAAATTGTTCAAATTCAGCAAAATCGTCATCCTCTAGTGTAGTGTCCTCAAAAGCCTGAGTGACATAGACACTACATAGCAAAAATACTATGGAAAATATAATTATACGCATATTCACGCTGAAACCAAGAATATGACAGTTAGTTATTAAATACAGTAGTTAGAAGTAAATTAAAGAATAATTACTCTTATTTTAAGGAGGAGAATGTTTGTTTTAAAAAATGTTATTGTGTCTTAAGACTAAGAACCTAATAAATAATTTAAATTTACCTCCAAGGCTATTTACAATGATTTGATCTGATAACAATTTGATACGATTGTTAGGAAGGTTAAGAAGATATAAAGTTAACATTTAAAGTGAAACTGTTGTAAGCATTTGTAAGGTGTCAGATTCTCAGTTGAAAGTAAAGTATCAGGTTACTAAGGGGTTACAATTCATATAATATAATGCATTTATTGCTGACCTATTTAAGTCCGATAGATGATAAAATTGTCAATAAATTTACATTCTTCCTGTATAATTAAAGGCCTTTTAAGTAAAACTACTCATATATGAAGCGTGAGACATATATTTAAGTCTATATTTTAAAGATATTCCTAATTGAAATGCAGTCGTCGCATTGCGTATTATGTCCAATATTATGCTATTTACTATTACTTATAACAATTTAATATTTTACCTGTTAGGCTCTGCACTACTTTACTAGTAATAAATCAGTTCATTTAATTCAATTAACTTATCTAATAAGATTTTATAATTTCTACTCTAAATAACTATTACATTACTTTGCACAAAATTTTATTATATTTAGTACCGTTTTCATTGATAGTAATGTAATGTAAGAAATACCTAATTGGTTGAATAATATTGGGATCAAAATTTTGACCAATCACGTACCTCGTTGTAAGATGGAATGTACAAAATAACAAGTATTGGTTATATAAAACAATTTCATATTCTTGACATTGACATTACTCTCTGTCGTCACATGACATTGCTTGGTCACATAATGTTGCCACTTGTATCTTTTTATTTTATCATACTTAGCATTTCAAAAAAATAATAAGCATTAATTTTTATTTTCATTTGTAATTCATAAGATCTTCGAACTAATTTATTTTTTTCAGTTTATTTTCACCTTCAATAATTAAAAATTTAATAAAATTTCTCACGTATTTTTCGCACCACATATTTTTTTTTTGTTCTAACTTTAAAGTAGGAAAAAATTTCGTTTTTTTTCTGTTTCGCCCTGTATCCCTCACACAGCAGGGTAGGCAGAGGGAAACTATGACTAACTGAGGGATGACTAAGACACTCCTTTCCTCACTTTCTGCCGAATTTGGGAGGCATTGCGTGTTGAGTGGCAGGACTCAACGCCGTGCTTTGCCTCGAAACCAGAGCGAAGAAAAATGGAAATATAAACGGAATGAAATTTCTCGAGTGGGAATCGAACCCACAACCGTCGCGCTTCCCCGGCGTCACCCTTGTGCCACTGCGCCACGACGTACTCACAGTAGCAAGTTCTTACAATAGTTTTCATTCTGAAAAATATGTTTTTTTTCCACTGCTTTTCGAAAAATCGTGAACCAAAATCTTGCTTAATGTACATCAATTGAATATTTTTTAATATACAAAATTTCCTCAATCTCTTTCCTCAATTTTTTAAATATAGAAATCATGTTCTCGATATCATCTGAGAATCTATTGTATATTTCAAATTAACAAGATTAAATAAAATTGACTTTCAATTTATTGATAGGATCGATGAAAACGCACTTAAGAAGAATTTCAGGCATATTGGCGCGAAACAAATAGAAAAAGAAATACGTAATCGTAGAGAACTATGCAGTCATTTTTTTTTAAATAGGAACCATTCCTTTCCATCTTCTAATCGATTACACGCAAAGTAAAAAGAATCTATTACTCTTGAAGGTTTTAATATTATATCTTTTGTTGTCATTTTCTTGAAAGTCATATATGAAGAAGTTGGCAAGGGACGAGGCGAAAGAGGTATATAGAGACGCGTTTGGCACGTTCTTCTTTGTGTTTGCCTTGCTAAAGATACAGCGAAAAAAAAAACTAAAAAAAAAAAATGTTCACCGATAGACATTATATTCAATGTCTTTTATAAATCTTAAGCTCAGTGCGGGCACCTTATATTTCAATAAATTTTTTGCGTTATTAGTTAATATCAATAATCTAAAAATCATATTTACGCGTACATAGGCTTACGGTATCTATGTATAAATTAATAATAAAATAGTGGCAGCAAGCCATCTATACTCAGGTTAATGTCCTCATAATAAAATAAACAGGTTTTTTATAATGCTAATCTGTAAAATACTGTAATATCAGAACGAGTTATCAAACAAGATAATTATTGAAAGAATAATGTATATTTGGGGTCGCTATAAATTTTTTATTGTTCCCTGTAAATCAATAGCTTAATTGCACTCCATACCTACTTATACTCACAATTTGAATTTGTTTAAAGAACGGTTTTTAAAAATTTTGGGACTTCAGATGATTTTTTTATTTCATAAAAAAAATGGCACATTTGTTAATTAAATTAAAACTACCCTCCGATTTTCTGTACAAATTAAGAAATATTGAATGTCGATCGAAGGAATCGATCAACTTGACCGAGGACATGGAAATGGTTGAAATACCCAGAATGGAAATCGAACACCCAACCATTGCGTTCACAACATCACAGTCGACTGCGCTATTATGTCGTCCAATGACACTCGATATTCATTTTGCCCAATTAAAATAACATATCATAAAGAACTAGTACGTATTTGTATATTTTAAATGTCACTTCCTGCACAATATATGATTCAATACAATGTGTAATCGAAATCCTGTACCAGTGCACTTCGTTAATTTCGAAATATCAAATAGATTATATTAATGTAGGTGTATATATTTATATGTACGGGTAATATATATTAACTTATATTTTTTTACGCGATAAGTAGTTACTTAATTGAAGTTATTATGAAAATTAGAAAATTCTGGATTTTAAAAGTTGCGCTCGCTCTCGTAACGAAACGAAGGGCGGCGTTGAGTTCCACCACCCAACACACAATGAATCCTCTAGAATTTGGCGGAAAGTGGAGGATGAAAGTGTTTTAATAGGAGCGGTGTGTATTGACACTAGATTTCCAGGTCCCTCTGCTTACCCAAATATGAGCAGGATACAGCGTGAAGCCAAAAAAAAGACATTTATCTAATTTTGTTAACTGACGGATCATTGTTTCGTCCGCATTTGATCCTCAGCAGGCAAAATAAGATCCGCGACTGATTTTAAGCTTAGCGGCCACTGACCCATTGGCCGGCGTGTAATAATTGAGAAGAGCGTGGGTAGAGCTCCTATTTTACATTAATACAAAATTACAGGAGCCTTTTCTATATTATTTTTATTTGCGTTTCATATGTAGAACACATACATTCAGTTTTTAATTAAGATTTCAGTTCGATTAATACAATTTTTTTTTATCATACCTACATACTAACAAGAATGATATAAAAGTAGTGCTGGGCCAAGAAAAGATTGGAAGCCCCTGTCTTAAGCGACCCTAAAATAAAAACGGGAATTTTCACTTGTCACTATCAGCTAGCAAAGCCCTAATGTGGAAAATATGTGACAATAAAAAAAAAATAGTATACTTGGTATGACGTCAATACTATAAAAAAAGCGCTGGGACTTAGTGATAATAGTAACACAATGAAATCACGACCACGTCGGGGCTGGGTTTCCCCTTCCTTCTGAAGATATGGATCTGTTATATGTTATACAATCACGATACTTATTTATAATCACGAATAAAGTTTTTCTTTTTTTTAAATATCTCATATATGAATATTTTTCATTCTGTGATTATTTGATTTATTTTTATAGTTATTATCAACTTGTGGCGCAGGAGCAGTTAGCGCGGCATGGCGCAGGGGTGTATGTGTGAATGTAAGACTTAAATTGTGGGTTCGATCCCAACTCGGGGGAATGAATTTTTATTTATTAATATTTTCATTTCATCGCTCTGGCAACAAGGCAAAAGCTCGGCGTTGAGTTTCGCCATTTAATACGCCATATAATGCCTCGAAACATTCGAAAAGCGGGGAATGAAATGTCTAAATACTAGGTCCTAGGCTTTAACATTAATTTTAATTTCATTTGATTTATTTAAAACTAAGGCCTTGATATAAAAAGTTATAAAAATTAAATAAAATTAACAACCCATTTATCAAAAATAAAACAAATTTATCATGTTTTTACTAAATACTCTACATGACCTACATTTAGAAATGAATAATATAATTAAATACAATGATAGCCAGCCATATGTATGTCATGTCATTAATACTATTCTTAATTCATATTTCAATTGATACAATTTATCTTATAAAGTTGGTTAAAACATAAGAGGTGACTCTTATGTTCATAAACGACCTACTAAATATACTTCTACTCCACACAAGAAATTTTCAGTCTCGTCTGATCAATATAATATGTATGCATTTTACGCGAAACGGTTGTGGGTTCAATTCCCGATCAGGGCAATTAATTATTTAATAATAATTTTCTTGCTCTCGAAAACTCGAACCTCAATGCCTTAAAATTTCGCTAAAAAGTGGAAAAAAAGAAGTGTCTTAAAGCGAACGCAGTATCTTAACACTAGGTTCCCAGGTTTCCTCTAAAAAAATAGAAATGAAATTTTAGTTTTTATCCGTGATCGTAGTTGTTTTGATGTTTAAATTATTTGTGTAACAATAGTAGAGATTTATAGCAACTTATTTATTTACGTTGAACTCAAGGTAACTAAGCGAGGAAGAGCTTCCGAGAAAATATATTTTTCCCGGATTTCGTTCTGTAAAAATTGAATTAATATGAATTTATACGTCAAGGCTGTCGTGACGTGTGGCTGTGTATGATTCAATCGATTTTTATGTTACCAAAATACAAAATTATATTCATATACTATTTCTTATAATTGAATTCAACCATTTTTAAAGTCCACTTTGTTTTACAGATTAGGGATTATGGCTTACAGATTACGTGTCGAGTGGTGGAACTCAACACCACACTTTGTATACATAGTAGTTAAGGGTATAAATATATTATTTATCTACTATATATATTTATATATACTTAGTATCTAATCAACTTTTATTGTCGTTTATGTTAATAAGATTTATTTTTGTCAGCTTCACACTGTATCCCGCTCACAGCAGAGTAGGCAGAAGGAACCTCGGTGTTAAGACATTCCGTTCCCCACTTTCTGCCGAATTCTGGAGGCATTTCGTGTTGAGTGGCAGAACTCGGACTTTGCTTGGACACCAGAGTGAAGAAATGGAATTATAAACGTAAATAAATATTTCATTTCCTCAAGTGGATATCCCAACCGAACTCACAACTGTCGCGATACAGTCACACCCCTGTGCCGCTGCGCCACGATGGGCTGGTTAACAATAATTTTGTCTCAATTTTGAAATTGAGACGAATTATACACTACGTGTTATTAAAAACGTATGCTACCTTAGCTCATATAGCTATCTACTAATTAAACTTGTTGAGAACGCAGCGCAGAGTATTCCACGAATATTAATATGAAAAACAAACGTCTCGGGTTGCGTACCCGGTAGCCGGAATAATTGTCGTTTAAAATATCTTATGGAGTACCTAGTAATGCAAGCCACGAGCTTGCTATATGTATTATTTTTAACTTTATGTATTATTATCGGCGTTAAGTTCCGCAACTAAGCAGGAAATTTCTAGAAAATTAGGTAGACAGTGAAGAACAAAGTGACTTAAATATTTAAGTCACTTAATGAAGTGAGGATAATATTATCCTCACCACCTGGACTCGTGACACTCCATTACTGTGTGGTACAATAGAAAATTGCTCCCACACACTACACAACTGTGGAATGGCCTACCTGTGGCCGTGTTTCCAGGTCGATATGACATGGATATCTTCAAAAAACGCGTCTATCTCCACCTTAATGGTCGGCAACGCACCTGTAGCTCCTCTGGTGTTACACGGGGTCGTGGGCGGTGGTGATCACTTACCATCGGGTGACCCTAATGCTTGTTTACCTTGTCATTTTTCATAAAAAGAAAGTGTCCCTGGGATGAAAAACGCATCCACCTCCTCATCGAAAGCCGACAACGCTCCTGTAGCTCCTCCGGTCCTTCACGGGGTCTCGGGTAGCGGTGGTCACTATCTATCAGATGACCCGTTTCCAGAAAAAAAATGTAGTAACAAATTTTCATTATGGGTAAATTTTACAATAACATATATTCTTTACGAACCAGGTTTTTTATAATAAAAAAAATATCAAGTAAATTTATTCCAAAGCTTCCAGAAATACAAAACCTCCTCGCAATAAATTGAAAACAAAAAAATCTAAATATAAACTTATTTTTATGGAATCCACTGACTCAACAAACGCGCATATAAGAGGGTTTAAGGCCAAGACCAATGCCAGTTGAGAGCAGATGCGCGTGCGCATACGACGCTTATAATTTTAAACATTTTATTAATATTTATATAGTTTTATATTGTCGCTATGGCGTCCGCCGTGATTAAATTTAGTGCCATATTATTGCTGGTTGGAGTCGCCTTTGCCGACATTGGTTAGTACAATTATTAAATATTTGAATTTATATCTCATAGGAAATTTTAATTAAAAAAATTAAACCTAAATAATGAACATTGACATCCTAAGATTTTTTGTCCTTACTTTTCTTTTTACATTGTTTGTATGTATATTATAAATAAATTGACGCTGTCGTGACGAAGGGGGCTATGGGGGTAATGAAATATTTAAAATATCATTTCCTCGTTCTGGTAACGAGGCGAAGCGCGGCGTTTATATCCGCCATTTAATCTGTAATACCTCAAAAAAATCGACGAATAGTAATGAACGGAAGTGTCTTAACACTAGATTTCCAGGTGTAATAAAAAACTTTTCTGTATTCGAAATTATATAGGAATATTTATTTTATAAAAATAATCTGCTATAACCTAAATAATTAAATATACAGATATCAAGAGCTATGATAATGCGAAATGTAAAAAAAATCTATATAGATAAAAACATTGAACAACCTTAAAAGGTAGCATTACAATGAATATTGACATTATAATTGTTATGTAGGCATTGATGAATGTTCTAATTAACATATAAATGTACTGAGATATCATTTATTGAATATATGTAAGTCGATTTTTTAGTTAGTCGCTCGAGGAGAGAAATACATAATATTTTAATTTCGTTCTGGTGTTGAGAACCAAAATAAATTTTTTAGTCTCTACATATTTTTTACTCGTAATAAAAATGTTTTATAAGTTTTTTTTTTTTAAATATTAATATGTTTTCTATAACATTCTATTATTTTGTGTCTGTCTATGTCTCTCAGTGAGAATTGAATAACATTGAGAATTGTAATCTTTACTTTAGAAAGCTTACTTTATAAGTGTTCGTTAGCGTTATGTTGTGGAAATAGAAATAGAATCCACAATTAAAAGAACGAGTCGTGGCCGCTATGAGGTTAGCTTAACTTCAAAGCGGCCATAACTCATTGACCGTACTGTGCATACATATAGCTAATAATAAATACACTGTTGCCAAATGCAATTCTTTAAAAATTTGCATTCACAAAGATACATGTAATATAAATAAGCTGAAACTAAATATACTAAAAAAAAACAAATTGAAATATGAAATATATATATCATCCAAGCATGCTCCAGCAAATTGTTTCTATTTAACTTCTGTGGAAATATTATACAGTAATTAATCTTATTGCAAAATATTTGATTGATGAATAGTATAAATACATACGTACATGCAATTAACTTCAACTGTAAAAATTATGTGAAATATATATAACAATGCGAGTAATACGTAGCAAGAAAAAATCTTCCGGATTCGTCATAGTTTGCATAATTGGCTCCTACTAACGACTCTAGTGCTTCCTGCAACTTTTTCATATCCGAACACATTTTAAAATGACTCTGATTTTTAAATCTAAATGAAAAATATAACATTTTGTGTTCATATGAACTAAATTGTCGTTGACAGTTATAAATCGGAAAACAAATGATTAATTATTAACAATATTCTTGAGGCCAGTCGTAGTACAGCGGCGTTGTGGGTTCGATTCCCGCTCCAGGAAAATATATCGAGATAAAGCGCGTGGGTAGCACGTAATGCCTTCATAATTTTGAGTATTTTGGTGAACAAAGTTTCTTAACACTAGGATAGACAGGGTAGGCAGAGGGAGCCTAGTGTTAAAACACTCCATTCCCCACGTTCTGCCGAATTCTGGAGGCACTGCGTGTTGAGTGACAGAACTCAACGCAACTCAACGCAACGCGAACTCCATAATAATATTAATATCGCTAAAAGCAGTATTACCATTAACTAACATTATTAAGTGAGTATTGTAAATATTGTAGATGTCAATTTGCAAAGAATAACTAAAATATTTGTCACAAATAAAATAATTGTCCAGAAACAAAGATTTTTCCCTTGAAAATGGGAAAAAAGGAAAAATACAGTTAATCCTAGAAAACTTCGAAGTCAAAATATGTTTTTTTAATCTTGTACTTTAAGTAAGAAGACTGTAAGTACACATATGTGTTTTAACTTCAACTCTAGAGGTCATACAGAGTAATGCGTAAAAAACATTATGCAAGCCATACCAGCTTGTTTATATTTATTGTAGTTTCTGAATGTCAGTCATGGCGACATAAATTATAGAGCCTTCACGATATTACGTAATTTAACCATCTTTTCGTAAAGGTTAAGAACGAAATTCAGACGTAAAATTTTTTGCAAATTTTTAACAACCTTTTAAGATGTTCCGTTCAAAAGTAAAATATTAAGTTAAAACCAGTTGAGTGGTGGAGTTCAACGCCGCGTTTTGCCTTGACACCACAGTGAAAAAATGAAAATATAAATGTAAAAAATATTTCTTTTCCTTTATTCTTTTTTATCATACCTTGATTATTTTCATTTAAATTAATTACCTGGGTGTATATATTTTGGTAAGTTTTACACTACTTATATTATGTTATATAAAAACCACACATGTCCTTGAACGAGAGGTTATACGCATAATAATTTAATTATTTTCCCTCGACATTGAAACCAGCTCTCCATTTAAATGTAAAACAAGCTACATTTAATTTGCTATGGTTATGAACATTCTTCTTTATGCCGACCGGTTCCTGCTGAAGCACTCGCCTGACAACATAGCTGTTAGGTCTTTGCTGGTACACCATATAAACTCGCTATATATTAAGTAGAAAATATTATAAATATTTTGCTTTAAACGCATAATATCTTGTATTTTAACCGACTTCCGTAAAGCGGCGGTTATCAATTTGATGATATTTTTTTTAATGTTTGTTACCTTGATGATTCTTTTTTTTTTATTTGAAAATATCATGCCAACCGATTTCGAAGATACTTTTTTTATTGGAAAGAATACACTTCAAGGGCAGTTTAAAGAGAGTTTGGTTAGGTTCTGATTATGGGATCTGGTGGAAGTCAGTCTTTTTTTAGTTAAGAAATTGTAATTATAATTTAAAATGTAAGCCAGCCAATAATAATTAAAATTTTAAGAAAAAAATATAAAATAACTAAATTATATATACTCTACTATAATGCTCATACGCTACGATTTTTAATTTATAATATACCTTTACGTATAAATTGTTAATTTTTTTTTTTGTATTTTTTATTCTTTATGATCATGAAGATTATCAGAGCGATTTTTTCTCTTTATAGCCGTTTCCAGATTTCTCGGTTCATATATTTAGATATATCTATACAATTTATAAATGTTAATGATATTATAAATTACGACCCAAATAATTGAGAAATTACGTTAGATTTTTTTGCATATTAAAGACATCAACGCGTTTTAAGAATTTTTACTAATGTAACTTCATATTTTAATATTTACTTTAACTTAAGCATCAATTTACTTATAAAAATATTGTTATAGATATACAAACATAAAATCAAGTATTTCAGGGCAAATAAAAAGATTATGAATCTGTACGTAAAGCCCTTACTCCTGTGTAAATAGTCCTCTTTTCCGCTTGCTAAGAAATATTATTTAAGTAGAGAATGTGGCTAAATGTATATTTTTTTACATGAACAGGGTACAGTGGGAATTGAACCAAGGACCGTCGCCTTACACATCACACAATTGTGCCAGATTATATAAAACAAATTATTTCAAATGCTAGTAATAAAATATAAGATTTACAATAATTACCTCTGTTATTAATAATTAATATAACGAGCTGCCATGCAAATGAGTATCAATGTTTTCTTCGCTTGGACAGTTTCTGATATATATATATATTATATCGCTCTACATCCGTAAGCATATTTGTTGACTTAGATCACGATCTATAGGTCAATTATTCGCTCTGCTTCCTCAAAGTATATTTCTTAGTCTTTTTTTCATCTTCATGCATTTTGAACATTTTAGATGATAGATACAGACTAAATAGTCTTGACAGACTGACAGATGAACAAGAAAGTGATCCTATAAGGGTGGCGGTTTTACTTTTCGATATACGGAAACCTACAAATGAGATAAAAAAAATAGTCACCTGGATAGAAATCGAACCCACGTTAGGTAACAGTTTTCGAATGCAACATGATACAAATAGAATAAATAATATTCACTAGAAACATTAAATTAATCTTGAATTCACAGATACACTATTAGCTGGACTATACGATTATATTTATGATTTTAAACTTATTAATATGACTTTTTATGATTTTGTGATTGTAAGCGTACTTTACTTATCAAAATAAGTATTATATATATATATTCAGTTTAAAATAAATTAAGTTATATTTTAAATCTAGTGATGTCACTGAATAATTTATAACAGATATAATTTATTTTGAAATCCATTGTTTGGACTTATATCCTTTCTACAATGCCAAGTTTATATATATATATATATATATATATATATAAGCAACATAATGTTAATATGACCTTGTAAGGTACATACTATATGTATGACTTTATGAGTATACCTATAGAAATAGTGCAACTTCTTATGTCTTACTTCTTCAGTCGTTGTGGCCTTGTTGGGTACATTATGCAAATTTGGGAATATTATTTAATTCAAAAATATATTTAAAAAATAAAATAAATAAATCAGCTTCACGCTATATCCCGTACACAGCAGCGTAGGCAGAGGGAACTTAGTGTTAAGACACTCCGTTCTCCACTTTCTGCCTGTAATAATGGCAGACACTGCGTGTTGAGTGGCAAAACTCAACGCCAGTTGGGTACCAGAGCAAAGAAATGGAAATATGAATTTAAATAAATGGACTTTACACCTCCTCGAGTGGGGATCGAATCCATAACCAGTTGGTTTTACAGTCACACTTTGTGCCCTTTGTACTTGTATCGTAATTTATGTAATTGAAAAGCCGGAAAATTGAATATTAGGTAAAATATTCAGAGCATAACACAGTATTTTATTCTTTTACAATATATTATTAAATAAAGTCTATCATATTAATTGCGCTTATATATTCTTAGTAAATTATAAAGCGATTTGAGTTATCATTCAATTAAGCGGCTATAAAAGGCCACTAGAACGTTACTGTCAGATAAATAATATCTATGACGAACAATAAGCCGTACCGGATCTGAGTGAAGGCTTGACTCAAAACGGCTACATTTGTATTACTAATAGATTTAATATTATACTGACAGTGTAACGTCACAATGACTACATTCACTTATTTATAAAAAATAAAGTAAGCAGAGAAAACTTGGTGTTAAGATACTCCGTTCGTCACTTCCCGCTGAAATTTTCGAGGCGTTTTGTATTGAATATTTGAATGACGGAATTCAACGCCGGGCTTTTGCCCTGGTGTCCGAGTGGTGAAAAGAAAATATTAATAAATAATAACACATTCGCTCGAGTGTCGCGTTACAGTCACGCCCTAGTGACTGCGCTCTACGACAGTCTGCTGTTACTAATAGGTTTAACATTATTATGAAAAATGATTTATAATTGTTAATTAATTGTTTTTCTACGTAGTGGAATTATCTAGAAACTACATACGCATTTAAAATGTATTATTTTTATGGATATTATTGTATACATATTGCATAATTTCTTTTATTCTTTCTTCTTTTATATGAATAAAAATAAATTTTTTTAAATTTTTTTAAATTCATACAAAGCAATCCTTAAAACTGCGGTTTACAAAGTATAATATTTACATATATAAATATTTTCACGTAGCGCTAACAGTTTATTCATTGTTTACTTTTTATAAAGAAAAGGACAATTATAAGTTTACATACTATCATCAACTCACTATATTTACCATATATTCATGTGAAGAAATATTTCTTCAAGCAAATATTTGCTTTTTTTCCTGGCTTCACACTACATCCCGCACATAGAAGGGTAGGCGTTCTCGTTAAGACACTTCCGTTCCCGATTTACGCCTAATTCTAGAGGCATTTTGTTTTGAAAGACTGATCTCAACGCCGCACTTTGTCTCGTTAACGCGCGTTAAAGCGTAAAGTAAATTAAATTAGATTATTAAATATTTAATTCAAAGTTGATCGAACCCACACCCGGTCATATTATATTCACACGCTCGTGCCCCTGTACCTTACTGACTGGTCCTATTTATTTTAATATTTTTTGTATATTATTATATTTAATAAACGCTTATTATTTTTCTCTTTCCAGGAGAGACTCCAGTTACAGAGGCGTGTTTAGGATGTATATGCCAAGCAGTGTCTGGATGCAAAGCGGGTCTGACGTGCGACGGAGACGCCTGCGGTCTGTTCCGCATAACTTGGGCGTATTGGGCCGACTCTGGCAAGCCAACCCTGGACGGAAGGTCACCTGACGCTCCCGATGGTAAATATTTTGAAAATAATATGAAGAGTAAATATATTGTAAATATGATGTAGAGAAAAATGTATTGTTACGAAGAGATAATTGATAATTAATTATTTTTTTTTCATGATATCTTAATGGGTTACATTATTTAATGTATATTTATAATTTGTGAAACATTGCCATATAAAAAAAAACAGTGAATCAATTTAATCCAAATATTTCAAAACAACCTGCAAATTTCAAAAAAATATTTATATAAAATATGTTATAAATTCAGTCTAAGATATTTCTTTCACTTTTCAATTCACTTTAATCTCGATCGTTCTTGTTTTTTAGCCACAAATTTAAAAGGAAGTTCAAATATTGATAATATTACGTCGACATAAGGAAAATATTTTACGTCGTAAATACTTCTACGTACTTAAATATCAGGGTTATCTTATGTTTTCGGAATCGATAATAACATTTTTAAAAATGAGTAAGCATTGACCGTGGATCAACCAAGGTTCTACGCTCTAGGCCAAAGTTGAATCTCAAATTCAGTATCTGGATGTGACTAATAATACTTTTTTTAAATTATAAGTTTGAAAATGTTATAAAAATTTATAAAAACAGACAGTGATAGTATTTAATTTGAGATTTGTATTTATATTAAGATGTAAATTCTATTTCTATATTATCTAATAAAATAATTTATAGATATTATTAATATGTATGGTACTTAATGAAATGATTATCTTATTTCCAGCATACCCAAGTTGTACCAACGACCCTTACTGCGCGGCTCGTGCCGTCCAGGGATACATGAGGAAATTCGGACAGGTAACACTATATTTGTTTTATTTCTCCACTTTACAAAAATGAAAATCATTATTATACCATCACTAGCAGAGTAAGCAGAGAGAATCTAGTGTCAAAACACTTCGTTCCCCACTTTACGCCCAATTTAATCTCAAAAATTTACATTCCATGTGGAATGGCGATTGGCAGATCATATTACCAGAGTATCATATTAAAAATAGTTGACGCCCACCGCATGAATCGAACCTATAACCGACATGCTTACAGTCATGTTTTAATTAATAGTATTTACTTAGAAATTTAGATTATTAAACATTTGAATAAAGTAACTGACAGGAAAAAAATGACATATTCTCTTCTCTGTTTCACTTATGACTCAAGAAGACAAAAATATATTTCGTCAACGTCATATTCATTATTTAAGAACAATACTAACCGGTTTTTTCGATTAACGAGGACTCAACTGCAAGTTACGCTTATTCATGGTTATTAAATATATGTAAATCAGTGGGTGGATCGCGTGTCACAATGTCTTATTAGGTCTATAATAATTTGCATAGAAGCGTGAGATCACTTCACTCACAAGTTGACATGTAAACAATTGATAATTTCTGCGTATCCAAAGGTTATAACTTATAGATAAAGAAAACTTGAGCTATCTAGGTCATATAAATTGCTAGAATCACGACATTAATGCATATTTATAAGTTAACTTCATTTAATTAGAAAAATATATATATTTTTTTTTACGATATGTAGATGTAATTGTTAAAACTATCAATAAGGCATTAAGAAGACGGGAAAGATAAGGATAATATAAAATACATGTTTTCCAAGATTTTTCCTCGTGTTATGAAATTGAATTTTATTCTATAGTTAGAAAAGAAAAACACTTATTTTATAAACATATGAAGGATTTGAACCTAGCTCCAGATACAGTCGGCGAGGCAAATGTATGGATGAGTAGTCTCACAAAATTGAAAGAGCCCGTGACATTTAAATATAACAAAACAATCGTTCATTCTAAATAATTTGCATAATCGTTCAACATTAACGAGTTGTCGGATACCCACGGAGTGATGTCACTCAACTAGTTTAGTCGTCGCGGATTTTTTTACCTTTCAAATGTCACTTGTGTAAAATAGATATAAATGTTTATAGTAAATACATATAATATAAAGGCATCTAACAGGATGTATTTGAGAAAAAGAATAATGAATGTTAACGTTTTTTATTAAAAAATCTTTTTAATAATCTCCTAAATATCTTTTCTCCTAAATATCTAAATATCTTTTCTCCTAAATATCTAAATATCTTTTCAATAATCTAATCGTTATTGATGAAAAGAGAGAAAAGCTTAATAATACGTGTAAATAGTTAATATTTTAGTGCAAGCGTTTTTAGTCCCACTCTAGCAAATGAAATATTAAATATTTTCATTTTCTTCGCTCTGTCACCAAAGTGAGAACCCGGCGTTGATTTCCGCCACTCAACACGAACCTCGGAACTTGAGGAACGATATGTCTTAACACTAGCTTCCGTCTGCCTACCCTACTATAGGCAGGAGCCCAATATTAAATAATCTAAAATTATTATTATTATATTATAACCACATCGACTATTTATCTATATTACAATTTTTTTTTATTTTCCAGGACTGCAACAAGGACGGTAAAATCGACTGCCTCGACTTCATGGCAATCCACAAGCTGGGAGGATATGGATGCTCCGGGGATTTACCTTTCCAATACGTTAACGTTTTTAATCAGTGTATCGATTATGTGTCCTCATACCAGGGCTAGTGTCATTGATCCCTTGCTCAAAAAAAAAATAAAATAGTTTTAACCCAAAATGTCATTTACTTAATTAAAAGTAAAAAAATAAATATGTACGTTACATTTGAATATTACGGTACATTTTTAGATTTGTAAGTTTTTAGTAAATGAAAGAAATGATTACAAGATTAACAGTTATGACTGTTAATTGCGATAGATTTTTTTTTCATATAGTATTTAAAATAAAATTATTTATAATATTTTCTACTCGTTTTATTTTATTACCAAGACTTTATTTTATATCATTTACCAGCGTGTCTAGCCATGTAAAAAGCTGGAAACGAGAAATGTGTATATATTTTTTTCCAGAATCTTTGGAAAATTATAAATTGTTAAAAGAATTAAGTATTTTTTTTTGTTTTTATGTTCCACTAAGTGAATATAAAGCTGTTTTGTAGTAAATGACAACAAGTAAAGTGTTGAAATTTTATAAGATTGTATGTATGATGAGTGGCATCTTCACTCCACACCATATAATTTTGTTACGCGCTTGCACGTACTCAGGATAGTTTTTTTTTTATTTAAAGATATGTTCCTTGAACGGCTTTCAGTTCTGCCACTCAACACGTAATGCCTCCAGGATTCGGCAGAAAGTTGGGAACAGAGAGACTAACACTAGGTTCCATCTGCCTACCCTGCCGTGTGCGGGATACAGCGTGAAGCTGATTTTTTTTCCACTACTTCGGCATTCTTGTAACTTACAGCATATATAGCTAATATGTACATAATATATACAACCTTCCTTGTAAACGTTGTGTGTCTTATTTCACACTTGCACACCGACCTGGGCGGCTTCGCCCGCTTCAACTATACGAATATTAATGAAATATGATTATTTTCAAATTAAAGAGATGAATTCTAAAAAACTGTGAAACACGTATTCAATTAAATATTTTGATGAGCCTGAATTTCAACTTTTATAAAATTTGGTGCCAATTTCAAATTTTTTCCATACTAACTTTCAACTCCTATTTCTTCCCTTTAGAGTTAAATTTTTTCTAAATCCCTTCTTAGTGGATGTCCACATTACAAAAATAACCATCTGTCCACATTTGACATTTCTACGCACAGCGGTTACGACTGTGCGTGCGTGTTTACCTCAGTCAGTGGGGACATTTCCTTTTATATATATAAATTATATTATATAATAATAGAATATATATAATAAAAAAAACTTTATAAATAAAATTTAAACAATCTTTCTTGTAGATTACAAAATAGTATACTTTATACGTTTATAACCCATTAGTGTACTTACAGAAGATACAATCAATGTTCTTATTTGTTGCTATTTGACCTTATCAGTATTTGTTTAATATATATATATATATACATCTTAATAATAAATTTAATAGTAATGTATATGTCTTAAATATTATTTTATGTATTCTTACTAAGAGCCAATTAAATTTATATAATATAGTACTTTTGTATTACTTTAATTGCCAACTATGTAAAAGACTCTTTGGATACGCCGATATTAAATTCCCATTAGAAGGATTTCGAACTAAAATCTAAATATATCTATAATATATATTTACTAGTTACAAGTCAGTATTTGAGAAATGTATATAAGCACATTAAGACACTATGACGTGTAACGAAAGAATTAAAAGAAACAAAAAAAAAATCGAAATATAAATTACGATAATAATTAATAGCCCTCCGATCGTAAAGTTTTCTTTTTTATTTAAGTGACCTTTAAATCGAGTAACCTTCTAAGCGTCCGAGCTTTTAGAGATACGGATGTTACATTTAATGCATCGATCCAATGGACAATTCAAATGTCATTTATTTCACGGAATTAGATGACGAGAAGATATGATTGTCGATTGATATATTACAATACTTTGTTTTGAGCCCCTACCAAGGTTTACGCAAACTGTACCTTAAAGCCTGTAGTTATCTTCCAAAGGAATTGTGGAAAAAGTACTTCAGTATTGGTGACTGTGCCACATTGTATTTTACGCTGTCTCCCACACATAGTAGGGTAGGCAGAGGGTAAAATTTAAAAAATATAATATTCTTCTATAGAATTAAATTAAGAAACCATTCTGCTTAGCTTGTGATGTTGAATTCCGCCACCCAACGCGAAATGCCTCGACGATTCGACAGCAAGTGGGAAACGGAGAGTCTTAGCACTTGGTTCTCTGATCTATAGTACCTACCCTGCTATATGCGTACATCTGAAAAAAGAAGAAACCACTCAATTTTCCTTTTATGTCTGTCTTTGTTTTCCTAAATTAATCATATAAATTAAAAGCTTTAAAACACACAATATCACGTAGCCCCATAATTCAGAAAACAAAAAATCAATAAATGGTAAAAGGTTAACAACAAGTTTAAACATGTTTCTCACGACACTCGTGCTCGGTAAGTGAGTACCAATAGTTAAATAATAATATCGTCATAAAGTAATTTATAACGAAGTAAGAAAACCAATCAGTTCGTAAGTGATACACAGTCGAGTACCGAAGTTTGCTGTGGGTTTTTGCAATTATATTACATCCGTTTGAGAGCCCACACGTTTTTGTATATATATTATGTCATCTCTCGTCATATTTGCTTTAAAGCAACATTCTAAGCTAAATTTTGTGTGAAAAAAGTATCTACCTTATACCTTATTTATGTAAAGAAAAATGTCTTTAAAAATGTTTTTTGTTGCTTTTATTTGTGGATTATTTTTACAAAATGTAATAGGTATGTATTTTTAATTTATTAATGTATTGAATATTTTTTATTGATCTTTTAAGTTACGTTTTTTTTTATTATAAAGTCTATTGTAGAGATCTGATTATTTTTGTAACTTATCTTCACACTTTATCCCAAGCGATGTAGTCAGAGAGAACAGAGAGCCAAAAGCTACTGTACACTGTACACTGTACATCCCCTACACTTCTTTCGCCTCGTCCACTGTCATTAGCCCTCCGGGGGATCCTTATGCTTTTTACGTGACCTCCCTCCATTATCTTTGTCTTTCTCCACTCACTTTTCCATCATAACTCTTTTTTGTCATTCTTTATATTCCATATAGGTGTATATAAACGTATATCATAATATACTTCTGCTTCTGAAAAAGTCCGTTTCCTGAACGAGAATAGAACCCATTAACATTAAATCATTATTAATTACACTGTAAAACTTCTTAATTAATTATCATAAAATATTTCTTTTATTTATCAATTTACAGGCATCCACGTTTCAAATCTAAACGATTCATGTTTACGCTGCCTATGTCACGTTGCCGGGTGCGACTTGTCTCACGGTTGTTCCGGTGGATACTGTGGACCCTTCTATATTTCCAGGTTATATTGGATTGACGCTGGAAAGCCAACGCTGCCTGAAGACAACCCCGAGAGGAGAGAAGGTACGCATACCTAGTACTATATTACAGCAAGAAGCAAGAAAGGAGTGCCAAACGCTACACATCTTCACACACCTCATTCACCTGAAAATGATTGACCCTAGTAAACATAAAACATATCAAACTATCTTTTATGTTTCAGCTTATGAAGATTGCTCGAGAGAATATTACTGTGCGAGGAGAATTGTTGAAAACTACATGGCAAAATTTGGCAAAGTAAGTAATTGTCTCCATTGAAAAAATTTGTTAAAACTTGATTGAATGCTTTAATCGTTCAAATTATATTGTGAAAAATTATAAACATATGTCATTTGACTTTATTAATTACGAAGGCAGATATTTACTATTTGCTGTTCTTAAGCTTCTTCTATTTCAAACTCAATATTATAAGTTTTTTATAAATTATTACACAGAAGCACAAAGTGCGACTGCAAACGCGACTGCTTGTGAGTTCGATTCCCACTCGAGGAAAATTTATATTTATTTAAATTTTTATTTCCATTTCTTCACTCTGGTGTCAAGGCAAAGCGTGACACTTAGTCCCGCCTCCAGAATTTGGCAGAAAGTAAGGAACGGAGTGTCATAACACTAGGTTCCCGCTTCATACACAGCTGTGTGCGGGATAGAGCGTGAAGCTTTAAAAAAAATAAGGATCTTTTCTTTCCATTTTCCAGGATTGCAATGAAGACGGTGTAACGGACTGCTACGACTACATGATGATCAACCACCACGGCGCGTCCTGCTCAGAGCCACTCCATCTCACACCTTTGGGAAGACGGAGGCTTCAGCTTTATAGGGAGTGTCGGTTAGGTCAAACTTAGATTGGTTATTATTTTATTTTATATTGAAATATACGTAATAAATTAATGTATTTTTACTATTTTTTCTTTTATTTTACGTAGATTAGATAGATAATAAATTAGGTAGATACAGCGTGATACAGAAAAAAAGACTGCAAAATGAAAAACAAATTGATATGTTAAAAATTGTTTATTTTCATTGTAAACTTTATAAATTCTTAATACATGGTATATTACTAATTTAATATTATTGTAACAGTCGTAATTTATATAAACTAATAATCCATACTTATTATCTATTTTTTTTTCTTTTATTTGGATATCGTAAACTAAGTGTAGACGGTAAATAAAACATATTCAAATGAAAAGAAAACTACAGAATCGTCAATATGTTGCACGCAAATGCTAAATAAATAATCCGTATACAATTCATATCCCTTATGTATATACATAAACATATTATGTATATACGTAAATATGTATGTATCTTATTTTAAAAAAGATAATTAATATTAATTTTCCAATAAAAATACAAAAGTAGATTGTAATATTTACTTAAAATATTACATAGAAAACGTTTACTATATATATATTTTTTCATTACTTTTATTAACAACTACCTTCATTATTAATTGTTGTATATTTTGTTTCAAATCAAACAATATAGATTATAAAGCTATATCAGCTTTAAAACTGACAAATATGTACTTATTTTCAAAAAAAAAATCTGATAGACTATATTTAATTAAAACTAATTACCAAATAATTTGTATTAAATATTTTAAGCGAATGTGACGAGCGGCGTTGGGGCCAGCCATTGCTCGCTGTCTGTTTCCTCTTCAGATTCATCCGGAAAATGCTCCTGCTTGTTGTAAAGTTTGTTGTAAATATATTTTTGTAAATTCATATTTTCATTTCTTCGCTCTGGTGTCGAGACAAAGCGCGGCGTTGAGTTCCGCAACTCAACACGTAACGCCTTCAGAATTCGACGGAAAGTGGGGAACGGAGTGTCTTAACACTAGGTTAAGACACGTATGCGGGATACATCGTGCAGGTGATTTATTGAAGATAAACCAAAGAGATTAAATCGAATTTAATAAATTATGCCTGGATGGAAAGTACAGAAGAAAGTTTCTTATCTCTTTAATTTTTAATTCTCTAGCAAGGTATAAATATTACGTATATAATATGACGTAGTATGGTAACTTACCCAAGGGGCTACTAAGCGCTTGCCATCCGATTTCAACGAAGCAGCTTCATTTGCTTGCCAAGCCTTATGTGAACAAACAAAAAATATTAAGTATTCAAAAACTTTACCACTAATTTATGTATAATTTGTAAATTTAAGGCCGTCGTGGTGCAGGAGGATTTTTACTCAAAGGCAAATAAAATATTAAAATTTCGCCTTCGTCTTAACACTACACCCTATGCCTACGTTGCTTTCTGTGGGATACAGCGTGAAACTGATAGATAGATAGAAGAATAATGTTTCCAAATTAAATTGCAGTTATTCTTACCTGATAGGCATCGTTAAAGGAGTGTGCAAGGGACAAAGCAAGGGCGCGCGCTTGTTTTCTTCGTGAACAAACAAAAACGTGTACAACATGTGTCTCGTCTCCACCCATGTTCTTGCCTTCGACCACCGCGAAGACTCGGGCGTTTGCCGCGTCCGCTGAACAGTACGAGATCCTAGAAAAATATATATTATCTTATTATATCTATCTATAGAATCACAAATTACATATTTAATATTAATATAATCAATAAAAAATAAGATAAAAACAATTAAAAAATGTAGGAAATAAATGCATTTCTAAATAAATAAAAAAATTTCTAAGTAAAACCAAAATCGGCTATATAAAGAAATTTTATACAAATGTAAAAATATGTCACTTATTACGCCAGAGGACCAATGGATCACTTTAAAAAAAACATCGTGCTATATTTTATTAACAAATTAGACATTTTGTCAAGAACAAATTACATATCTGATTAAGATATATAATATCATATAATTATATGTTTATATATTTATATTATCATATTTATTTGTTTTAATTATGTATTTATATGTTATAATATATTATAATAGGGGTATTTTGTGTTTTTTGCGATTAATTAAATAAACGTGTTAAAGTTATAACTTAATAGTACTATGCTCTCACTCGCTACTTGTAACTCATCCACTTCCACGGGTTGGCTGGAAGAGATCTCTCATAGAGATAAGTCCACCATTGTGAACTAAATATTTCTTAATGTTATTTTCTTATGTAAGTTTAGTACAATAAAGAATATATACTGATATATTAAAAAATATCAAACAAATATTGCCATAAATTTATGAAACAAATTGTATGCGCTCAAAATAGAGCCTTTAAATTATCATAAATAAATATTATCATACATGTTAATTATGACAGTTATAGTTATTGTCCATTAAAATAACTTGTTAATACGTAAGTTATATCGACGCAGGACAATATCGATAAATCAATTTTATTACGTCTATATATTTAAATTAAGACTATCTATATAGCGTCTATTAAGAAAATATTTTACTTATCGTGCATTTCAAAGTAAAAAACTTGGTGAAGCGGGACTCTATTCTCATGTTGATGGTCCTCTAAGCCAGACATACCTCTTTACCATAGAAGCCTTAAACGTAATGTCCTGTGTACGTAACCTACAGTAGGATTTACAGTTCCATGAGAGGCCTTTAAACCTTACATTTTAATAGAAATTAATCCTGTCATCGACTTATATTATATATTATAATAACATTTTTTTATTATACAAACAGTCAGGACGTGTCAAGTAAATTTATTGACATATATCTTTTATCACAACATTAAATGTAAGCTTCGAGACTTACAGGTCAGAAGCAGATAAAGAAGTCAATGATTTTTCTGTGGTTACATAAAAATATATATACTTCTGGTTTCTATTTATATAAACAGATTTGTTTTGCAAAGTATATTATAATAATATATTTTATTATTTTATACACAAATAAATGCCGAATTTTTATCTTATTAAAATGTGAGAATAAAAAAAATGTTATTACAAATGAGAATCAAACTCACAACAAGCATGTTAGTAGTTGCTACCCCACAGCACCACAATACCATCGCAGAATAAAATAGTATGGAAAAAATACTGATGACAGTTTTATTTCATTTGCATTTATTATTCACCAGTCAGGCGCAGGAGCTTGTGTGCGCTTGTGCGGTTACTGTAAATGCGATAGGTTGTTGGTTCGATTTCAGCTCGAGGAAATGAAATATTTAATGTTTTCTTTTCTTTTTTTCTGCGCAATGCCTCCAGAATTCAGTGAAAAGTGGAGAATCTTAACACTAAGCTCCTTCTCCCCACCCTGTGCTACACGCGGGATACAGCGTGAAGCCAAAAAAATGTAATACTTACTCGTAAATCGAGACGCTGAGGACATTTTCATTAGTTTCCGAATCGCTAACTAATATCCCCCTCGCGCTTATATCCAAGTTCACTCTCTGCAGCTTCTTGTTTAAAGCTGAAAAAACCAATAGAATTATGCTGATTTTGAAGACGAAATTGAAATATCAAAGGACATTGTACTGAATATGCTTTTATAAAAGTGTGATAGTGAAATATTTATTTACGTTTATATTTCCATTTCTTCGCTCTGGCGTTGAGTTCTACCACTCAACACGCAACCTCTAGAAATCGGCAGAAAGGGGGGAACGGAATGTCTTAACACTAGGTTCCCTCTGCCTACCCTGCTGTGTGCGGGATACAGTGTGAAGGTGATTTTTTAAAATATTACTTACTCTTAGCAGTATGTAAAGCGGATCGCACAGCGAGTGCGGTGGCGGGTGCTGATGCTGCCCGCTCCACCGCCGCGACCCCCGCGTACCGCACTTCGCAACTTCCTCTATTCTCGCGAGCTTCTCGCCACCATCCTTCACCTTCGCATTCTGCTAAAGCCCACTCTTCACAAAGCTCTGAAAATGTAATTTTAATTTAATTTTTAACCGACTTCTGCAAAAGTAGGAGGTTTTCAATTGGACTGTTTGTTTTGTCTGTTACCTCAGAACTTTGGACTGGATGGATCGAACGCCACAACGGCCTCAAAAGAATAATAATAACAATACTACTCTATTCAGATCCACCTTTTTTGAACCTTTTACCAATTTTTGAAGCGTCGAGACTATTAAGGTCTTTGAGATTACGCATTTTATTTTAAATCAAGTTTTCAATTTTAAATAAATAATAATATGATTTATTAGAATCAAAAGCTTTTCGGCGGAAAGTATGGAACGGAATTATCTTAATAGGAACGGAGTGTCTTAGCGGGATAAGTCCGGGATACACCTCGTATAACCATAAATACTCTTATTACTAGTTGTTCCTTTGTGCCACGACTGGTCTTCTTGCAGCATATTATGGCATAAAATTCCACTTAATTAAGATCTATTACTAATATAACATTAAATATGTACTAAATAACGTTCGATTATAATAACAGTTTATTATTAATAATTGATATTATTACGCGGTCATAAAGGAAATCGTGCTTGTTGCGATTAGCTTATCGCGCTCCGGTCGTTCACTAGAGCGATTTGTGCTTTCTATAATGTTATAAGGTAGTTTTATTTTTTTTTCATACATACAAAGGTGGTAAATTTATTATTTATTATGAGCAAAAGTTTTAAGACGACGATGTGTTCCGCGCACAGCAGTGTAGGTAGAGCACTTTCCGCCGAGGTCTGGAGGCATTGTGTGATGAGTGGCGGAACTCAACGCCACGCTTAGCCTCAGCACTCGAACAAAGAAATGGAAATTTAATATGAATACTTCATTTCCTCGAGCGTTTACAGTCACACTTTGTGCCTCTGCGCTACGACCGGCCCCACTGGACTTTAAAATAGACTATCCCGTCTTATTTGACCTGAATGTATATAACCTTCAAATATACTACTAATATACCTTCTCTGTCACTAACTCAGAGTTTTATGTAATATATAAAAATAATCATACAAAAACTTATAGTATAAAATGAAAGGCTGTACGACAACTAATCATGGAAGCAGATACATAAATGTCGTAGCGCCACTAGAATTAGAAAATAATTTGCTTGCATTACCTAACGATCATAATTGAAGGCCTGGGGTTGACTTTATAAAGTGCATTGCAACAGGGTGTAATACGGAGAACAAATTGCGAGCTTACAGCCATTATTACACGCTGTGAAACGAGCTTAGTTGAAATCAGCGTTATAATTAACCTGGTTTGTGGAAATTTATGGAAATGTATTTCTTTAATGCGTTAAAATTACTTGGATATTATTTTTTTTCTATTTTGTAATAACTGAAATGCTGTACTTGGAAATTAATCTACTTATTATATTTTCTTTCTATTATATCTATTTTCTATATATTTTTTTTTTCAAAAACAGATCAGTTAAGAAGAAATCAGGGTTAAAATTAACCTGTTTTTGTAAAATTTATGGAAAAATATTTCATTAATGTCTTAAAAGTCGAATATTTATGTTTTGTATATTAAAACAACTAAAATGATGTACATAAAAATTATTTGAACAAGAACATTATTATATTACATAATAAAGGAACAAATGTTCTTTCTTTAGTTAAATGATAATAAATTATAAAATAATGATTAATTATGAAATATAATTAATTAATTTATAATAATTTTCGTCTAGATATTAGACATGTTTATAAATGTTGCACTTAAATAATATCGTGATCGAATTTTTTATTTTTTATTTAATTTACATTCCAATTCTTAAATTTAACGCTAAATTAATTCAAAAATAACAAGAACTTTCTTTAAAATGTATACAAAATAAAATAAAGATCTATCACAGCAAAAAAAAAATATTTATCATTCTCGACCCTGACCCCAAACGGTGTTATTTAAATTGTTTATCCAAAATAAAAACCTAAAAGTACATTTACAAATCTGTCAGCTTCATTGCCGCTATATTAAAGTATTTATGGACTATCTAGGCCAGACGGGTGATAACGGAAATAGGGCATAGGTCAGTCAGTCAGATATTAGACGCAATTACTATACTAAAAGAATGTAACACAATTTTCAATATGTAATTTCATAATAAGGTTATAAACTAAGCGTTTGTAATTTCAATAGAAATAGAAACATCTAATTATAGTTTTTTTTTTCTAAAAATAATCAACTGACCATTGAATTCCGCACACAGCAGATTAGGCCGGGGGAATGTTAAGACACTCCGTTCCCTATTTTCCTATTTCTATTTACCTAAGCTTTTTTCCTAGGTTATCTCTGCTAGAGAGATTATATCCCCAAATTATACATATTGAAAAACAATTTATTTTTTTCTGCCGAATGGAACAAATGAAAAACTATCCTAGGGTGCGCCCTGGGACAGTTTTTAAACTACACTTATTTCAACTTTATACTTACTTATTTCAAATTATATATATATATTATATTATAGAAACACATCGTTGCCATTTATGTATGGCTTTACTTTATGTGTGTTTTATTTGTGGTTATATTAAATGAATCATTTTATATTATTATTGTTCAGATTATTATTCTTATATACGAGTATGTTTTTGGGTTTGAAAAATGTGATTGACAAACCAGCTCATAGAAAAACTAGCTTTTATTTGCGGCTTTGCTCTCGAAATCTAAAAAGAAAAAAAATTTACCCTACTTACCGCCGAATTCTGGAAGCTTTGCGTCTTGAATGGCAGAACTCAAGATGGCGCTTTTTCTCGACACCAGAGCAAAGAAAATGAAAATATAATATATCTCATTTCCTCGAGTGAGAATCGAACTAATAACCTGTCGCGTTTACAGTCACGCGCTTGTACCTCCACGCCACGACTCAACTTGATGAAAATTTCAATAATCTTCATGGAAAAAATTATATAAAATGTAGATGAAACTCAAAGATTAATTTATGTATAAAAATATTTTCGTTTCTGCGCCCGCATCGTCGAGCATCGAGATGTCCCACTTGTTTAAACTGCGCACAATTTCTAATTTCCTACTTCCTTTATTTAAATGGGAATTGTTAATTTGCCATTGTCAACTAACTTATTATATATAGAGAAGTACATAGAGGAAAGCGAGTAAGCTTAAAGCAACGTAGTATTATTAAGTAAAAGAGAAACATATGACTGCACTAAAAGTTTGAGTGAGTGAGTTTTTGTTTTTGTACATTACAAATATAATCATACAAAACATTAATATATTCTTATTATATATAAACAAAAATAAAATATATATAAAAATAATTTCTTAGTAAAAGTTTAACTTCCATATATCTACAGTAATTTGCATAAAACTTGTACTAGAAAAAATTAATGTAAATTGATAAGATGCTGATTCATTTCCTCTTTACAGTGAAAACAAAACAAAACTATATATAATAGTAATTAAAAGAATTATATATAGAAAAATATTGTTATAATTATAAACCCTAGATAAAGGTCTGTTGACGCTAGCAAGTACCTCTGGGCTGGACGGATGTCTTTTTGCTTCTTCTTAGAAAGCTTGTTACAAATATGTCACAGCCTATATTATTTTTTTCTTTTTACGGATAACTTAGAAATAACTGTGTTTTAAGTTTAATTGGATTTTTTTCTTATTAAACTTATAATGTAGAGCTGTTATAGGGTTAACTGTTCAACAAATAAGATTAATTTTATTGGTCACCGATTTATTTGAGTTATTGTTTTTTTTTTTCAATATTACCTTATTTCAATCTAATTTTTTTTCAATAGTAGTGGTTAAGACAGAAATAGTGTTAGATTAATTTGTCATAGGTCATAGAGTTTTAAAAACATTGTGTGTTGAGTGGCGGAACTCAACGCCGCGCTTCGCCTCGACACCAAAACTACGTAATGAAAATATAAATGTAAATGAATATTTATTTCATTTCTCCGAGTGGCGGATCCCAGATGGTGGGATCGTATCCACAAACAGTCGATCTTACAGTCACACTTTGTGCCTCTGCGCCACTGACCTCTGATGTAAGTAGTAAATATTTTATAAATCTATGTTTGTATACATATTTTCCATTCATGTTTACAAATCATACGATTGTTACGCAATTTGCAATTCTTATCAAATTAGGACTCTCTAGCCTTGGAAAGGATGTACTTCTGTACACTGTCAGTTGAAATTAGATTTCTAGGAACACTATGTAATAAATAATTATGTTTTTATATCATTTCACAGCGGGTGGCGGCGATATTTTATTACAAATAGATACGTTAATCAGCTTCACGCTGTATACCACACACACCGGGGTAGACAGAGGGAACCTAGTGTTATGGCATTCCATTCCCCATTTTCCACCGATTTCATGTTGAGTGGCATGTTGAATGTATATTTCCATTTCTTCACTCTGGTCTTGAGGCAAAGCGCAGTGTTGAGTTCTGCCACTCAACACGTAATGGCTATAAGATTCGACGGAAAGTAGGGAATGAAGTGTCTTAACACAAAGTTCCCTCTGCCTGTCCTGCTGTGTGCGGGATACAGTGTGAAGCTGATTTTATTTTAAAATGAAATAAAGACTTATGAGTTGCTTAATCGTATTCAAGAATTAGAAAGATACTATTTTATTTATTGTTGTTTTTTAACTATAAAAATAAAACTATATCAATAACTAAAGCTTTTTATTTGCTAAAAAAACTTTCAGCTTAATTTCTATTTTAACAAATAATTTTAATATTTTTTTTTTATATTTATTAGTCATTTTTATGTGATTAATAATGTCAAAAAAATCATTCGAGAGCAATATCTTCAAAGTTATTAACTACAGGTTAAATTACGAAAATTATTATAAATAATGTGCATAAAAGTATAAAAGATGCTGATAGTTTTATTAAAGTGATATCGTATATAGTCATACAGAATTCCCGTTCCTCGTCCGGATTGTCGTGTCGTGGAAAATTAACGTGATCGCGAAAAAATGAGAAGCGGAATCTCTACTTTACCGTTATATGCATACATTTTATATAATTTTACTTAATATTTTATAATAAAGTTGAGAATTATGTTGCTTATTCTCCTCTGTTCTTAACTTTTAATTGTGCAGCAAGGCGAAGTGATTTTTTTTGAGTTGAATTCTAAGTATAAAGTGCGAGTACATTTAGGAACTTTAAGCGTCCTTTTGTAAAA
This sequence comes from Heliconius aoede, assembly GCA_037355905.1. Taxonomy (NCBI): domain Eukaryota; kingdom Metazoa; phylum Arthropoda; class Insecta; order Lepidoptera; family Nymphalidae; genus Heliconius; species Heliconius aoede. The sequence continues at coordinate 537,476 of JBAIZZ010000064.1, read as the reverse complement.
TTCAATTGTAACTGTGTAATGAACAAAAATAAGCTTATTAAGTTTTGTCTATAGATCGATATAAATATTTATGCTTTCTCTTGATGTTTTAGTACTATGAAGTACTATGAAATCATATCCACAAGAAATTGTTGTATGAAAAACCTTTTACAGATAGAAAAAATTAAGAATATAATAAGAATTTAATATTTAATAATACCGTTTTTTTACCATAAACTGTTCCTTCCATGAAATTGATTTATATATGTAAGTCAATGTGTGTAGTTGCGTATGTGATTCACTTCCGTAGATGGCGGCGTGGGCCAACTTGATGCGATATAAAAAACTGGCTCAGACTTAGGTGTGTCCTGGAGATAGCGAAGACAAGTGCGAACCAATTGGCAAATAAGAAATAGCTCTTGGGCTTAGGTGAATATGTTTTGAGCCCTACCCATAAGAAAAAATTAAATTTTTTAAAGTTATTATACATCAATGTTATACATTTTACTTTTTTTTTCAGCTTCACGCTGTATCCCGCACATTATAGGGTATGAGGGAACCTAGTGTTAGGACAATGCATTCTCATTAAGACACATCCGTTTCCAACTTCCCGCCGAATTCTGGATTGCGTGTTGAGTGGCAGAACTTAACGCCGCACTTTGTCTCGATACCAGAGCTATTATAATAGCTAAAGTTAAGTATGATAATTATTATGAGAATAAAATGTATTCTTAGCAAAAATTATTCAGAATGGTGGAGATATTTAATTTTAACCGTATTTTCTTTTCAAGCAATTTCAAACAATATCTGTTTGAATGTTATGGAACATTCATTGTACGATAACCTCCTCTAGTATGGGCTTCGGAATTCCCGCGAAATAGGGATTTACGGGGCGTTTGCCTCAGATATGAAATAACGAAACGCTATTTCTATTAAACACAAAAAATTTTGCGAGCAAAATCAAATTAAATAGTAAAAGATTTAAATGATGATTTATAAAGTGTACTACAGACCTACAGATGAACATACTAAAAAACCCACCCTATTTTCCTTAATTCTATTTAAATAATATTAAACAAAAAAGCGGGCGAAGCCGCGCAGCGGCCTCTAGTTTTATTAATAAAGAATTATTTATTCATTTTATTCATATATAATAATTTTTTTTCTCTAAAATATTTTATTAGCAATTATTTCTGTAAATATACACAGTACCATGTCACCGGCTGGAAAAGTTCTTGTACGTTGAAAAAATTTTGTAATTCGGACTTTTATGAAAAATTTATCGCAAAAATAATATATATAAAAATTTATTTTAAGGTACTTATATTGACAAAACACTATATACAATTTTAAAAATTAATTTTATATTTTTTATTATTTGTATACATTATTCAGATAAACAATTGGTATAGTTTTTTTATCATAATAAAGGCTTTAGTAATTTGTGTTTAATTGCGTAAATTTAAATATCTTGTTACATCTGACTTCTAAAGAAAAGTAACTCTAGCTCGACAACTTTTTTCTAATACTAAGAAGTTTAAGAAAGCGCGCGCTACAACTTTTTATCCGTGTTTATTGAAATAAGATTAATAACAAGCTTAATAAATAAAAGAATAAAAAAATTAAAAAGTATTTCATTTTAAAATTCAATAAAAATTACGTATATTTCTAAATAACATTTATAACCAAACAATATATGAAAGTAGCATGTAATTTAGAAAAAACTTAAAATTACAATAAAAATTATAATTTTTATTTTAAAAAAATAAAATACTTACTTTTGTGCTTCGAATGATTTTTCCACATTTTTCTCAGTAACATTGTCATTATAAAAGTACTTTGTAACTTTTATTAAAATTAAAAAAAAAAAACAGATGTGGGAAGGCAACTTTTCCCGCGCGCGCTCTGCAGATAACTGCAACTGAGCCGCGAACAACCCTTTGATATGGACTCGTGATATACGACCGCTATAGTAAATAAATTATAAAAACAGTAATTTCATACATTTAAGCTGTAATTTTCGCGTTTATATGTATTATATATTTTTACTTCCCGTAAAGCTCTGATTTAAAATGTAGGTATATGAATTTATAAAGCTACATGATATTTACTGAAGGTAATATAAATAAAATAGTATTACAATACATGTTATTATCCATATTTTGTATTCGACGTTGGTTCTGGAATAGCTAGATAATAATTTATATGAAATATACTTTATTAATTCCACTTATTAAAAATATAGCAATTTCTAGTAATGTCGTTAAATAAAAATTTAAGGCGCAAGTAGCATTTAAATTTCATATTTCATCATAATTTTTAATTTTCTTCATCTAACCTTGAAAGCCTTGACCAACCAACTGCCCATAGTAACTCGAAAAACTTTAAGCGGATTCTTATTACTGAAAATGTCATACCTATTTTGTTAGAAGTATTTAATACATGTTCCTATAGATTTAAAACTTTTATTTGTAATAATGCTAACAGAAGAAATTTTAAATAAGTCCAATATCCCTCTGGGCTTGTCAATATTTAAATTATTTAGTTAAGTTATATTCTTAAAAAATATGGTGATTCTATGGTGAAGATCGTACATGAGAAAGCACTTATGTAGGCTGTTATACAAAAAATTGGCTTATAGTTTTATTATTACAGCAATCGGGGCTTGACGAGCGAAGCGAACTGAGATCGTCTTCTACAAAAGTATACAATTAACATTTTTATTTTTTAATTGAAACGTACGTAAGTGAATACAGCATGAAGATGTAAGTACAAAAAAGGCATACAAATGTTATTTCAACTCATTTTCTCTAAATATCATTATGGGAGCGAAAATTAGTAAAAAGTACCAAATTATTGTTATTAGGTTACGTTGAACCCAGTACGTGCATGAAAAGTAATTATTTGTGGGCAAAAAACAGCTGCTCGAGGTAAAACTCGATTTGCGCGCAAAGCCTGTGATCTTGCACCAAAATACATGATCGATCACCACAAACTGTTGCATCATTTAAAATAATAAATTTTGATTTGGTTAGATATTTTGTATCAATTTATTTCTATAATAACTTAAAATTACAATTGTAAATTAATAAGAACTATAAAATTGAATCTAGTAATTAAATTAAAATATGCAAATATTTAGAAATGGTGACAACAAATGACCCAACAGCCGAATAGATATTAGAATATGAACTTTACTTACAAGAAAAAAAAATTGCTGTCGATAGGTATTTTTTATCACAATTGTATATATTTCTTTTATTAATATGAAGAAAATGGAAATATAAACGTAAATAAATATTTCACTTTCTCGAGTGGGAATCGAACCGACAAACGTCGCGTTTGCGGGCGGCACCCTTGTGCCACTGCGGCACAACGGCCTCATGAGCCTCAAACAATGGCTTCCATTGTCAATAATATCGCTATCGCTAATATAATCCCACATTTTTTACTGTTTTATCATCGTAGGATAATATTTGAGGCAATATTTGAAGTATTTGAAGTATTTTTTTATTATGGAAAAGAACAATCACCATTGCCCACGGCCCCGCATAACACCAGAGAAGCTACAGGTGCGTTGCCGGCCTATAATATAGGTACCTTTTGAAGGTACCCATGTTATATCAACTTGCAACACTGCCGCGGGTAGACCGTTCCACAGTTCCTTAGCGCGTGGAATTAAATTCCTACGAAACCGCACAGTAGTCGAGTGCCACGCCACCTGTGCGGTCAGAAAATTCGACGGCAGGTGATAGGTCGAACAGTTTTACAGAACACTGATAAATGCGGTTCTGCCGAAGAAATTATCGTATTATATTAATTTACTACAGAATATTGAAAGATTGTGATATTAAAAACATACTTTATACTACAATATTTAAGCTTCATGACCATAACTACAATTTACAAATTCAATAACAAAGTTTAAATAATATAATTTATATATTTAATATTTTAATTTCCATATACAATAAATAAAGCTGAATTTATTATTAAATAAAAGGATTTTTCAAAGAAAATAAAACAAAGATCTGATCTCATCATGTGTAATAAAAATAACATAAATAATAATATTATATTATATAGATATTGGGATTGTATAATTTATTATGTCAAATCAATAATTGATATCTAATTTTCATATTATGACTAAGTGAAATTTTTTACACATCACACTGTTACCACCGACAGCGGCACAGCGCGACACAGCTCATATAAAAATGTAAAGCTTAATACATCTACAATTGATACTTATATTACAGCTTCTGTTTGATAATAGTAATAAATAAATGTATTATTCAAATCTTCTTACATTCTAATCTAGCAAATTTCAAAAACTTTATAAAGAAAATCTAATTTATCTACTTCATTTCCACTGACTTGTTGTCTCATTCCATTGTTAATGTGAAACTCAACAAAAAAAAATATTTGATTTATCAATTAATATAAAATTGAACCCTTAATTATTAATAAATGCACATTTCTACAGAAATACATACAATAAATGGATAAAATTTAAATGGATTGCCGAGTTCATTTAAATTCCGCTTTAAAATAAGCAACAAGCAATGTTTGCCAACAAATGAACAATTTCTATGTACTATAATTATAAAATATAGCATTTAGTTGATAAATAACAATCACATAAACAACATTTGCTGTCCATTTCCATTCTCTTTGAACACTTATGTTACATATTAATAAATTATTGAGGATAGACGATTAAGTAATTCATATATATATATATTGTTGTTTTTAATAATAGTGGCATTTTATAGTTATATTTTGTACTTATTGTAAAATATTTTAACATTTTTTTGCTGAAGATTCCTTTTGGACATTATTTTAATAACAACAAATATGGTACCAAATCGATCATTAACATATCGTGTCGCAAACCAGCTAACTTCATGTGTGTAAACTTTACAAGAAATGCTGTTATTTGCAGATCAATTATTTAAAAAAATTATGATTGACTTAAATAGCTTAATATATTATCTATACCAAAATAATAATAATTTTTTTCATAAGTATTGCGTAAAAAATAACACGTTTTCAGCATCTCATGTAAAGCTCATGCAGATGAAATTAGCTAACTGTTTGAATAGTGTGAGTAACAATTTCTGAACCTGATAAATACATTTCATTCTAAATCTTAACTATCTTAGACACCTTTTATAGTTAAGTCACATACTATTTATTACTTTTTAACGGGATAAACTACAACTTCAATTTCAAATGAAATATGAAATCTGTAGTGGCACTTATTCTGTCCACTGACTTACATAAACAAGTTGAAACATGTTTGATTTAGAATTAGTTTCAGTCTTTACTTGAGTAACTTATAAGTACTGCATTTCCACTCCACTATCTTTATATTTGTTACAAAAGTGTGATTATTGCGTACAATATAAGATAATGTATAATTGAATTAGCAATGGAAGCACTAAAATTCATGTTTTGTCATTTACATATTTGATTTTAACACTGTCTATGTAATATAAAAAATAAATTAGAAAGAGAATTTTTGATTTGAAACTAGTAGCTTTTAATTATTTTATTACAAATAATAATTTCATGTAACATAACATTCATATACTTCACCACAATATTGCTCATTGAATGTCAACTATATAGGCATAAGATTCTTTGTCAATTTATTTTAAAATTAGATTAATTTGATCAATTTACATTAAAAATAATTTAATTCTATATTAATTCATATATGTATATTTAAATAGAAAACAGTACGTACGTACGTATTAGATACTATGCCTAAAACCTAATACAATCACTTTGTTTCTTTTTTCACTGTCACAGTCTTTTCTGCAGGTTTAACAGGTGGTTTAATTGTGGATCATTTCTTTTTTCTGTCTTGAGTACACTTAGGGCAGTACCATTTTCCTTTTGGTTTAATTTTAAGATCTACACAAGCGAAATGGAACCATTCAATAGGGCAGTCTGGATTATCACAGCCTATCATCTCACCGTAGGACACTTGATGACAAAGGCAGTATGTTGGCTCGTTAGGGTCGACTGGCATGTCGAGCACGTCACTCGGATGGGCCATGCCCGCGACGGAGTCCAGGTCCGCATTTTCCTCCTGTTCCTTAACCGCAGTGGCTGTGGTTGTAGCACCTTTTCGTTGCGCCTTCTTTTTGGCCGCAGAGCGACCACTCGTGACCGCTTCTTCTTCGCTTGATGCGCCAGTGCGCTTTTTCTTACCTGTTACTGTCACAGCTTTTTCACTACCTTTATGCTTTTTCCTGCCTTTTTTAACAGTAGCAGGATTAGATTCCTGGTCCGCAGTGGGTTGTTGGGCAGCGCGAGAATTCATTACTTTCTCTTGAATTTCAGATTCAAATCGTGCGAGGTCAGAATCAAGGCGACGTATATGTTTATCTACTAGTTCATATGTTTGTATGGCGAGTTGTACTTTATCGTCTCCATACTCTTTAGCTTTATTAAATAATCCTTGAATAGTATTCACCTTTTCTTTTTTTGTTTCTTCATCCATTTTGGGAATATTAGGCAGTAATTCATCGGCCATAAGATCAATTGTCCTCATTAGACCGTGCGCCCTATCATCGAGGTCTCGCATTAATTTAAAATTTCTTTGTAATTCTATGGGTAAATGCTGCAAGCTGTCCAGATAATGCTCCAAATATAATGCTGAAGTCATTTTGTAATATTTTGTAACGACTCCACTCTAATAAAATATAATACAACCGCGCCAAAATAAAAGAAGATACTAATTAAATTTACACTAACTTAATATTCATTATCCAGACAGTATAATACGTTGTAGAAACTTTGCGAAATCATTGATAACCGAAGAAATAAAATGAAAAAATATGCTCTGTATTAATTTAAGATTACATTACAACAAGCAATTTCTACTGTCTGCCAATCAAACGAACTAATTTTAACGAAGCACGTTCCTGTGTCAAATTGTGAACAAATAGCCTTTATTTTACAGTTAGCCAAAAGTTAATTTTAAAACATACAGAATACATTTTTACCCCATTTTTTTTTATTTATTTAATAAAAATAAAATGGAAAATTTAAAGAAATATTTGTAAAAACTCAAAATATTTTCAGTAAACTTGACATTAGCTCTTACATTACGTAAAACGAACCTGTAGAACTTGTGGTTTAAATTTTTACTTTCAATTTTGCATCATTGTCGCAGATAAGAAATACATTCATGAATTATAAATTATATTTGAACTGAATGTTATTTGTTACTATATATAGGAAATTAATAAATAGTAACTAAATTTATTTTAGCAGTTTTATAATAACTAATTAGTTTACTATATTTGTTTAAAACATTATTTTCCAGTCTATCTTTATAGTTTTTTAAATATAATATTATATTTGGTATGTCAAAAAATAGAGTACCTAACAGAGAGTAACCAAAAATTGCAAATATTTAATTTTTTATCCACACACCGCTCAAGGTAATATAAATATATATTTTTTGCTATTATAAATATAAGATTCATAATACGTAACATTGCATTTTATTCAAAATGGAAATTATTGTTTTATGTTTCCTATGGAGAGCTAGTTTCACTATTTTTTTTATTTATTTATTATTTATTTTATTATTTTTAGAAATATAAAAAACTTACATCTACTCCGCCAAAGCATTCAAAAAGTTTGCCGACGGACAAAGCTCTCTTGTTTCTTTCTCTCTCCTAAGAACAAGCTTTAAATAAAATTTTTAATAAAATACTTTTTTAGACTTTTAAAAGTTAAAAAGACTTTTTAATAGAAGACATAAAAAAATTTAAATAAAAGTTGATAAACACAAAAATATGTATTATAATATTCATTGTCGATGCGGCAAGGCCATTATTATAAATTTTGTTACATATTTTAATCTTTAATTTTTTTTTCTGTGTATTTTAGTTATATTCAGTTATAGTATATTATATTTTGAGTATATGTACAAGTGAATGTAGGTTACAAATATAATCTAAACATGTAATAAAATTAAAACTGATCTTTGTTTGTAGATTGAAAATATAATTTAGATAAATCTACAATTTGGTGAATTTATTATTAAAGTAATAGATACACACGCACCAAGGATTATGTGCGTGCGTAAGTGGGGTGCGTGTCTTTTGTTTTCGCTCGAATGTCATTGGATGTGACGTAGTTACATTACTATAAAGTATTAGGGTTGACAGCTGCAGTAATTTTAAAAAATATATTATTTTATTAGATTGGCTGAAACTTTAGTTTTTGATGTATGTATAGATAATATCTTTAAAACTATAATGTTATTAGAACATGAAAATAATTCATGTTAGGAAATAGATGTGTTGTTCAAGCGGGTGAAGCTACGAGTGGTTCGCTAGTATAAATATATAGCTTGTAGCTAACTCTTGTGGTGGATATATAGAAACATAGTCTAAGTACTAAGATATACAAAATATGAGGCACTCAAAACAATCCCTTCACTTTCTTTGCTTCGAAGTAAATATTTAATTAAGGTTATTATTATCCAAAATAATCTCAAGAGAAAGTGCTGCAATTACATATATCTCATAGGCTTATTTAGTTATTATATAAATCCATTTTATTTATTCAAGTTACAACAAAAAAAATATGCAAGAAATATTGTAATTATTTAACCGCTAGGAAGTGTTATAAATTAAGAAAACCGGATTTTTTAAATATTTTATTGTATTAGCAAATAAACAAGTTATAAAATATTTTCTTAATAGAAATGACACTAGTCCGGGATACAAAGCACTTTAGCTTAATTTACACAAACTGTGATATGGGTTATATAGTTATTTGTAATAATATTCACGTTACAAGATCATATTTCGATTAATATAATAAATATATATATTGTTACAATGAATGATAGATATAATTTGTTATATATTGAACAACAATTATGCAGATGTCACTCTCGGTATTTGTAAACCCACAAAACAATAAATGCAATAAATGTTACTTTGACTATTCAATTTCAGCGAATGTATATAACAACTTGCTTTACATTTAACATTAAAATTATAAACTTTAAAGGTAAAAAATTGCAAATAAATAATTAGCGTTTGTCGGTTGAACGACAGAAATAAAGGAGCGTTCGTTTACATAATCTACAAAATATAAAACATGCTTTATTAATTTCTTAATCTATAATTTACATTTTCTTAACGCTAGCCGTGCCGTCATATACGTAAGTTATTTCTACTATGCTACAATACCGTCCGCGGACGTACAGACTACGCGGATATCGATCATTAGATTAAATATTTTCGAGGGTTACATTAACATGTATTATAATAGTAAATTTTGAATATTCATTTGCTTATCGAGGCCAGTCGTGGCGCAGGAGCACAAAGTGTGACTAAACGCGACTGGTTGTGGGTTGGATCCCCACTCGAAGACATGAAATATTTATTTTCATTATTATTTCCATTTCTTTGCTCTGGTGTCGAGGCGTTGAGTTTCGCGACTTAACAGGCCATGCCTTCAGAATTCGGCGGAAAGTGGCGAAAAACAGAGTGTCTCAACACTAAATTCCCTCTGCTTAGCCAGCTGTGTGCGGGATACAGCGTAAAGCTGATAATTTTTTTTCAATTACTTATATTCTAATGGAACACAGTATATAAAAATATAAACGCATAAATATATAGGAATATACATACGAGGGTCAGGTTACATCCACGTTAAAAGATTTCAAATTCAATATCTAAAAAGCGATTCAACTCCGCTCAATATATATACTACATAAGTAAATTATAAGGTACTTAAATGAAGTGTCAACTTAAGCCTAGCTACATACAAATCTATATATATTTAAAAAATTTGGTACACATTCGTTGCTCATTTTTCCATTATAGTAAACATTAGTTGCGGGGGACTTAGTGAGCAACTGAATATTGTGGAATGCATGTAAAAAAATAGAAAAACCAAAGGTTTCTAGAATAAAAAAAAGAAGTATTCAATATAAATGTATAAAAAATCTCATATGCTATCCACTAGCACTCTAATGCAAAATTGAAAATATTGCAAAGACTATGCTGAATATTTTTTTTAAATGGAAGCTACTGATTTAAACGATAACTTTAATTATTGGCACTACTTATGCAGGTCACAATATGTCATATGTTTTATTAGTTTTACTTTAATGTTAATCGATACTTAAAAGTGTACAAAATAAGAAGTAAATTTACTATTTAAATTAAAAACATTGAGATATTCAGTCAGGGTATCACCATTAAGCTACTTTTGAAATTATCTTCTTTACCGGAATATTAAATTTACTTCTTACATTCACGTACACATTCTTGCTATAGTTGTATAGACATCTAAATTACAAATATTCACCACCTAATAAACATGTCAATAGAAAACATTCTTCACTAAAATTGCAAGACAATACTCAATCGGCAGAATAAAAAGTGAATATAATATAAATCATCCATGTTTCTTTCCAAAAAAATGGACTAGCTACGTTACGATAAACATATTTTAAAGCGTTTTACGATGTAAATTAAAATATATTTAAATCTCAAACACATTGTCACAACCACTAAAGATTTTTACGAGAAACAGATCAAATTTCAACAAGCTTGGAAAGCACCATATATGGATATTGTGCTGAGGTGGGGCTTCGATAATAAAACGGTGTTGATATCTTAAAAGTAAATAGACTTACAAACAACAACGCAAGCGCCACATAAAATACGAAATCTGCCAACTCTTATAACTCTATGGGTTAAGGGAGTCTACTCTAGTCGCGTCTCGTATCTAGTTAAATTCAATATTTAATATATTTGGTTTACATTAAAACTGTTCAATCCTATAGCTATCGCTATCATCATCATCATCATCAACATCAATAGCCGCATAATTTAATGCCTACCGAAATCTCATCACTCCAAAACTGATTACGTGAAAATGATTAAATTACAAAACACAGCACTAAAGCACACCAAGTACAATTTAGTTGCATACTGAAACAAATAACTCTCTCACACAAACAAGCGGTAAGAGATGTTACATCAGCTATACCAACGTTTCATACTTATCGAGGACGTGGGCTTGGTTGTTATCATCACCGTGGGATCGGGATCGAGGTCGAGGAGCTGTATCAATACTTTTGGCCCTTGTCTTTTTATCATGGCCACAGGTGCAGGCCACAGAGGACTGTCGTTTCAAGGTCTGTGCTCTGGCGCCTGCCCATTGAGGGTCTAAGGACTCACTGCGACCGTACATTTGTCGTTTAGTTCTTCCCATAGTAGCGTGAGTGAAGGCTGTGCTTTGGCCGCTGTCAGACGAAGGGCGCATTGACTCACTTCTCATGCACATGTTACCTCCGGCGCGCCGGAACGAGTCCAGTACACGTTCCTCGATCTCCTCTATATCCTTCTTCTTCACTAGCCATATTTCCTCTGATCCTCGTGTGAAGTAGCTCGAGCCTTTGCTGACGGAGTACTTCTCCTTATTTTTAAGCTTACACTTAAAACTATTTTGAGTATTCACATCGTCGGCTTTGGGACGGGCGGTGTCGGGGGATGCGACGTTCCGAAACGCAGTCCCGTGGGATGGAAACTGATCTGGCAGTTTAGTTCCGAGGCTGGGGGAACGTATGGTCACGTCGATGGGAGACGGCATAGGTTTGAATTCAGGCTTGATTATCTTTTGCGGTTCCGGCTTTTGTATCTTCTCCTCTTCATTGCGTTGCCACTTCATTGCGGTTGAGCTGACTAAACCTTTAGTTATGAGTCGTTCTTGAGTTTCTGTGTTTTGTACAGGAAGGTCAGTCGGTTCGTCTGTGTTGCCTATGTCGAAGAAAACGTGATCTTTGAAAGGCGTGGCTGGTGGTGGCAGATCATCTTTACTGTCAGAGCCAATTCTCTCTGTCCGAGATCGACCGCGAACTGAGCCCGGCCTCGACAGTCTACCCGCGTTAACATTCGCGTCTTCTGCTGCTTTCTCAAATTTTCTTATCTTGTCTCCCACCCCGTTAGATTCCCCAGACTTTGCAGTCTTATCTCCATTTTCGGTTTCTTCAATTTTATTAGTACTATTAGTATCATTTTCTGCAATCTTCTCTGAAATGTCACTAGTTGTGGTTAATGAAAGCTTCTCCAATTTAATAGGCGCCTCTTTAGCTAATACAATTTCTTTCTTCTTACTCACAAGAATGTTTTCATCAGATTTCGAATCTGCTCTGTTAAATTTAAAGGTATTTGTGGGTGGTGATGTCACACCTTTGTTAAAAGGTGGTGAAAGAACCTCGCTCTTACTTTGCGTAGGAGAATCTCTACTCGGAGGCGGCGAAAATACTTTCTTTAATTGCGGAGACATGACCTTACTGACTGGTGGTGATGTGACTTCATTTTTCTGGGTTTGCTTTATATCATTTCTGAACGGCGGAATGTAATTTAATTTACTGACTTCCTTCTTAGGCGGGGACGCCACTATCACATCTGGTGGAGATGGAGTCTTCATCGACGGACTAGAAACCGAACCATCCTTCGAGTTCTCTTTAATCAAACTGCTCTTCCTAGGAGGAGCTGCGACCAGTACGGACGTTTTGGGCGGACTAGCTTTCGCAGCCGATTTCGCTTTCTGCGCTTCAATATCCTTGCTTAAAAACGACGAGTTTCTCACATAACACTCATCTTGCGTCATATCATTTTTGGTGGCCGGTGCATGTTTGATCTCTATATGAGTATCGTCCTGGGCATCCGGGGGATGTTTGGTCTCGGGGGGCGCAGGGGGCAGTTGGGGTTGCTGGGGGTCGCGCGGCGGGCGCGGGGAGGCGTTGCGTCACGCGCGGGAGTCGGTGGGCCACTCTTCGTCGTAGTCGGAGTCGGAGTCGTTGCCGGAGCTGGTGTCGCTTTGCTCGACGGCGACGCGGCGCGCCAGTATGGACGCCACGTCTAGGAGCGCTGGTACGCCTCGCAGCGTGTCGTACTTGCCGGTGGATTCTTCGCTTCGCTTTTCTACTTTGCGGAGTTTTATGCCTGGAAATTGTTTTGTTATTGGATATGTGTATTGAGTAATATTTATAAAAAAAATATCTAACGCAATGTTACACGTTACTTGTTGTGTAAAAATTTAAAACGTATGTCACGTCAGTATTAAAATTTAATATTTTTTTTACTTACATAAACCAATAACTACATAATTTTTGTTATGAAATTTAATAAAATAGCATCACAAATTATTCGATTTCTACTTCAACAAGATTATGTTGATAACAATGATGACCATTTTATTCAAAGCTACCTCGAAATTTTTGCAAGCTCATTACAACTAATTTTTAATGTTAACATTTTTTTAAACTTTTTATTATAATTTACATCAAATAAACAATAATACCAACAATAATTACCTTCACGTATAGCCTTCAACAGATCAGATCGTGGATCGGGCGCAGGATCAGCCGCTGGACGAGGTGGCTTCAGGGCTGAAGCTCCTCTCAGTAGGGACGCCGGTGACGGAGGCCTGGGGCGGTCCTCCTCGGGCGGCGGAGGCGCAGGCGGCGCGGGTGGCGGCGTTGGAGCCCGAGGTGGCAGGTCCTCGTTGGACATCATACCTGATAATATATTTAATATCACATTTATTATATTGTATATTAATAGCTTATTTTGCAAACCAACCAATTATCTCTATCTGTGTAAAAATTTACAAGAGACACCGAAAACTTGTTAGTTTTCGCAAGTCAGTTATAATATTAAAAAAAATGATTGTCTTAACTATATAATATACTTAAATGGCATTAGCTACCAATATCATTTATGGGCGGTGCTGTTTTCGAAGTCCCTTGTAAACTTCACGCAAATGCAGTGGTTAGCATATTAATTTAGATATTTTGCCATATAAAAATATTTTTTACAACAGGTTGAGGTTAAATGTGAAGATAGTGAAGGATGATTGCATTGAACAGTTAATGTCATTAAATATAACTTAATTCAATCCAGTTCCTCAATATCTCTAACCTTCAAAAATACATTTTTTCTTTACCAGTACCTCCTGAGATAAGTGTGACAGACAGACGAGCCTTCTTAATCTAATTTCCAAACTATATACAATTATCCAATTACCAATAACAGCATGCATCTGATCGAGATGTGCATCGAGCGCGGTACGATGAGGGGGCGAAGCGCCATTGAGGATCGGCGGTGGGGACGCGCTCTCAGGGGGTGGAGGCGGCGGAGGTAGGGTTGATCTGAAAACATTTTTTTATTTTTTTATATTCACATAATAAAAAATCAGCTTCGCACCGTATCCCGCACACAGCATGTTTGTTAGAGGGAACTAAGTACTAAGACACTATGGGAGATGTATATATAGTTACGTGTTCTGTAACTATACATCTCCCGTATGTATTGGTAGCATATAAAACGAAAATCGAAATGTCACGTCAACTTTCCTGCTATAAAGCTTCACGCTAAAAAAACTAAAAAATATTTCTTACCTAGTAGGAGTGTGATGCGGTGGCGTTTCAGCTTGCAGTGGTGCTGGGGGTGCGGGCGGAGGGATGGAGGGTCGAGCCCGCCGAGGTGTCCCAGCGATACTTCCCCCATAGATGGGCTCAATTGGACCATATGGACTTTCTTCTCCCATTACTGTAATTAAATTGATGATAGGAAATTACTTATATAACCCATATAAAACCTATACCTAACTTACCTACCCCAACAAATAATAATATTTTTACAATATATACAGTAAATTATTAACTCAATTTTCTATCTTACAAAGCAAAATCAATTCAATCAAATAAATAAAATTTTATATGAAAAACTTTAAGCACTAAGTTACCTCTGTCTAACCCACTGTGCGTGGGTTACAGGTTGAAGCTGATTTTAAAGAATTAAGTTTTTTTTTTAATTTAGCAAGTTTTATATTTAAGCAAGTGAATTAAAAACTACTACAGTTATAAAATATATAAGTACAATAATAATAATTACCATGTCCGTTCCCAGTGAGTCTAGGAGTTCTATTCTGCTGGTTTTCTATTTCAATCGAATTCGGTCGAGCCGGCTGTGAAGACGGCGGCCTGTTTTGAGACGCTCTGTAACCGCCGTCGGTCACCGTCGTTGCTATAAAAAAAGACAATAATTAAATAAAAGTAATATTCATTTAATTTATTTAAAGTATACATACATTATTTTTAAAATGTAATTTTCAAGTCAGTGTTAATATAGAATATTATTAATGGAGAGCAAAATGTCTAAGCACTAAGTTCCCTCTGCGTACCGAGCTGTGTGCGGGATACAGCATGAAGCCGATTTAATTTTTCTAATAATAAACAATAGACAAGTAACTATAATACTGTCAAGAACTGACAACTAAAGATATATAGAATAATATAAATAGAATCACATGGTAATGTAAATTATTATTATCAGAAAGAAATCTGTATTATGTATGAACTAAATTTGGTTCCCGTGAAGGCAAGAAAATATATTAACATATTTATCTGATGTTGCACACAATGTCTTTGACATAAATTTCCACAATTTTAGACTATTGTTATTGGTACTACTATTTTTGTGTTTTATGGAATGGGGATTTTTTGTTTTATGTTTTAAATAAAAACAAAGAATAGAGAGATCGGAGAAAAGTTGGAGAATGAAGTGTTTTAACATTGGGTTCCCAGGTTCCCCCTGGTATGTGTGGTAGATAGGGCGAATTAACACAAACTTTATCTATACCTTTATAATTTACAGTTAAATTAATGCCGTCGAGTGTCGTGTTGTAGATTAAATTATGTTTACATTTTCATTTCATTGCTTTGACTACAAGACAAAACACAGCGGTTAGTTCTTCATCAGCGTTTAGGGGATAAAGAGGAATAGACTGTTTCAACGAGTCTATTTGCCTGCCTTTTATATGCGGAAAAATACGTAAAATAAAAAAATATCTATACATAAAACGATATACTAACTCTGATACATCGGATCCGGGCGATACTGTTCAATATTGTACCGTCGCAACTGATTGGGCGCCATTATGTGTTCACCGCGGGTGACCACTTCCGCTTTTTGCCTGTCGCGAGTGGAATGCGGGACTCGGACTCGCCTTGTACCACGACCATCTGTACCACCAGTGCGGGGCTGGCGGACCTGTACAAACAAAAATATTTAACTATGGTTTCTTTTTTTAAATAAAGCCCAAGGATTACTTTCAACCTTTTTTTGGCTTCCAATAAATACTTAACTCTTATTCTAAATTTTTTCAAACACTTAAGAGAATATAAAAAGATTTGACTATGATGCGTAAACCGGAATTCATCTCTATGTAAAAATAGACAATTTTCCAGAGATGGTTATTGGTCAAAACACTTAACTCATGCTCTTATTAAGATATTTAATTCCAAACACTACTAGGCAAAGTGCGGCGTTGGGTTCCAAAGATCGGCACTCAGTGCCTAAAAAACAACAAACAGTCTCACAAAGCCACCGACCTTCTTCCCCCTATCATGCTGAATCCTCTCAGTGTCCTGCAGCATCTCCCTACGCCACAGTTCAAAGAAGTAATCCGGATCTGTATAGAACTTTCTAGCATCTCTTCCGTCATCTCGGAATTCGTTAAGTTTCTCCAAAGGCGGCGGTCGATCGCAGCGGGCGTAGGTCGCGAGCATCGCTGAAGGCATTGTCGTACGCGAGAACAGCTGTTGCTGGAAGGTTCTGGACGAACGGAACGCTTTCCGCATTTGTATGTCTTGGAGTGATACTGAAATGGATTAGAATAGAGTTTTATAAAACTGAGATATTCATATAAAAATAAAAAACTAAAATATAAACTTGAAAATAATGAGTCTTGTAAATATTTTCAAATAAGTAATCTACTGTGCCCAAACGAGATCTATGCCCAACGGTTGTGGAATTCCCACTTTTGGAAATATTTTATTATTAATTTTATTTCTTTGCTTGAATGTCTCCAAAATTTAGCAAACGGCGAAAACAAAATATCTTAACTAAGTTCCCGCTGACTATCCTAAGAAACTAAAAGAAAATGAAATATTCTAATTTAAGATCATTACCCTCTTCGACTCCAGAATCAAGCTGAGTAACTTTAATAGCGAGCCTGTCTATCCTGGCCTGCAGTACATTAGTGCGTTCCGCCAAACCCGTCGCTTCCCGCGTCAGCTCACCAAACATGTCCTCCGCATGTTTGGATAACGATGATAATTGCCTGTCCCAGTATGAGAATATAGAAGTTATAATATACTCTAAAGATAAGATGAGGGTTTAGGATAAGGATAAGGATTTGATTTCTGAAACTCATTCGAAAATAACCATTTAATTATAAAAACTCTCTATATCACTTTGTAACATCTCTAGAAAATTTTAATTGGATAATTTCATAGTTAAATAAAACAAATCTATGGATCTTAATCGCACATAGATTGGTAGGTTTTCAATACATCTTTGAACCTACAAGCGGTTACTACCAAAACGGGATGTATAAAAATTCATTACTGAACGCCCAAAGTTATTTTAATTTTGTCAAAGATTTAAATTAATTTTATTGTATGTGATTTCCATAAAAAAAATCAGAGAAAGGATGAAATGACCAGACGGATCTGAACTAAAAATTATATGGCAGCATTTATATCCTAAGTTAGACTACATCTAGACGGTTGCCAAAGGAAATAAAAGAACGAAAAAAATCATAATATCAACTTGTTAAGAGATAATCAGTGCCGTCTGTATGCGGCAGAACTGCGCAATTTGCTGTGACCTGGCGAGAATGCAAACTGTATTGTACAATATTGACGTTTCACTATCTAACATTTATTTGCAATAAAAATATACGATAAGTTTAAATGTCTAACACACATAAAAATCCAAAAAAAAAATGTCTCTCGCTATAATTTTATATCTGGTACAAAAATGAATAAAAATTTCCATAAATAGATATCAAATGACAATGATTATTTTACGATTAAGTATTAAATTCATTTTTTGACAAACATATAATCACTTCAGAATCTAAAAGAAGATAGGAATTATGGCGATTAATATATGTATGTCTCAAGATCATTCAGACCTACATACACCAACACAAAAGGATGAAGATTTCACAGAGTCAATCCACTACCTGACAGTGTTGGCCAGTGTCCCGTTGGTGACCGCCTCGAGTTCCGAGGGCACGGTGAGGCGCTCGGGCACGGTGCCGCGCGAGACGTGCACCGGCTCCACGCAGCGCTTGGGCAGCGGCATAGCTGCACCTCGCCGCCGGCTACCTTCTGCACATCACTGTTGATAATATTGAAGTTGAAAGAATGTGAAATAAATATAGGTTAAGACGTTTGTTACTAAACGCGATAGTTCTAAAGACATTGGTATGTATTTATAAACCGCTCCCTACCTTGAGATCGATCTTGAGATGCGATCGTTTTCATTTATAAATTATAATGTATGAATAAAAAAGGCATCTCAAGATCGATCTCAGAGTTGTGAATGGTTTATTAATTCGAAATTATAGAACTATATTTAATAAGATTTACTAGCTACCTCAAAGTGCTACTATATAAGTCGGAAAACGCTGAAGATATGAAAGAATAAAAAAATGTACAAAAAAATAGTTTCTATGTAAATGTAAAATAACGCTTATTAACAAATATCAGAATTAGTGTGATATTATGATAAGACAACAAAATTTATATAATTTTATCAATTTTTCCCTTTCCATTCGGCTTCGACACACAGTCGGTACAATTTATCAGCAATGTTTACTATAGATATATCAGATAGGTATAAAATGAGTAATAGATTTGAACATTAGAACACTGAGGCCATCAACAGAACGCATCACACCGTAATGCTACAAACAGTTACACTGATATAGGCAAAAAACGTGTGCCTACATTTTCTTGAATGTCTAAGTATGGTCATTCCACTTTAAAGATCGTGAGAAGATAGGGGTTTGTTTTACGGATTGGATGCGATCAATTTGTAAATTAAATAAAGTTATTCCGATTAAAATACTTTTTTATAGAGCTGATCAAATCAGATTAACGCTGTTTCCCGCACTGAGCGGGATACGCAGAGTGAACCCCAACACCAAAAAGAAGCAATGAAAATATAAATTTAAATATTTAACTCTTTTCCTCGAATGGGAAACGAACCCACTCACACACCAGTAGCACTGATACATATTTGTGTCCCTGCACCACGACTGCAACGAACTGGGTTAATAGAAAGATATCGGAAATTGACACATTACGGCATTAATGGTATCATTAACGCCGCTATTGAACGCTTGTGTGTGTGTGGGCATTAGGCAGCGGTAGAGATATACATCTCTAGCGCTGCCTAATGCCTGCACACTTCTAGTCATTAACATTTCTATATTCTACGACTTCCAGTCTCAGATACTCTTCAATCATTGATACGTGAACGTCTTCTACTGCTTACTATCGAACAAGTGTTTTCCAAAGGCCCATACAAATACGCATCTTATAAAGATATTCTACATTCATCCCATACACATTTTTTTATCAGCTTCACGCTGTATCCCGCATATAACAACGGTAGGCATGGAGAATCTCATCTCAAGACACTCCGATCCTCACCTTCCGTCGAAGTTTTTGAGACGAGCACTTAAGGCCAGATTTTTTAACTTTGTGCCAGAGCGAAGAAATCTCTCTTGAGCTCGTTGCGCTACGACGACTTTACAACAACGTACCACACTTTTGCTTCAAAATTATTTGACTTCAAAATAAGAAACGAAAATTCCAACAAAACAAATATAACAATTAAAGAAGAACGATGCCATAAAACTTCCACCGGTAAAACCCCAAGCACTATCCATGAAATATCCTCCCTTAATGTGTCTGGTACCGTATAATTATTCCTACAGTTTCCGTCCTGCCGGAACCGCTGGTTCTGGTGGCTGGTGGTGGTGTATTAGCATAAGACAGTAGTAAACACTAATCCGTTAATTGCTCCCGCTTCTTTGTAAAGATATGTGTGCAGCGTGCCTCGTCGCTGGTGAATTGAAATAATTATAATGTAGGCAACGTAAGTAACGTGAGTTTCACAATTTACTGCTGTGAAGTATTTAACGCAAATATTAGTATCGGAAATATACTTATATATATAAAAATATGCATAACAGTTTAATTTAGAATACATTCTTTTCAGCTTCACGTCGTATCCCGCATGTAGCGGCGTAGGCAGTGAGAGACTGGTGTAAGGGACTCCTGCCGCTGTACATCGGGGCGAGGAAATGAAAATATTCAACATTTTATTTCCTCGAGTGGAAATCGAATCTCTAACTTGTAGTTTTTACAAGTTACAAGTTTGTTGCGCGCTACGATTGGCCTCAAAATCAGAAAAGATACTTATAAACTTGATGAAAGTGTAGACTTTGTGGTGTGTAAGTGTAAATAGACGGAATATAACAGTTATTAGATCAAGACAGCCACCGGCGATTGATAGGTATTTGATAAGTCAATTACTTCCTTTGGTCGTCAGTAAATTTAATAATTGACGCTCGACGATTTTCCGGCTCGGCCACTTTCCGTCGTAGTTCCTAGCAATTTAGTAAATTACTCGCCCCGAGCCACTGTGTTCAGTGCGCGTGAAATGCGCACGCCACGTGGAAGTGAAAAATATAAACATGCAAATTAGTGAAGTTTTCCTATTTCTGTCATAGACACGTTTTAAAAGATGTTTTAATTTTTTAATATATATAATATTAATACACTAATTTATGCTGTGATATTTCGCAATATGTTTAAAAGAATACAGGAATAAAGGCATACACAGCATTAATTGTATTCCCCAGTCGTCACTTTCCACTGACTTCTCGACATTTCGTGTTACCAGAGCAACGGAATGAAAAATTAAATAATTAACTCTGTCGAAAGCAATCGAATCCACAACACAGTCGATACAGTGACACGCTGTGACACTGCGCCACTACGGTCTCGTTCAATTCATTATTTTTATAATAATTAATAATACACCCACAGACTTAACTGAATAGACAAAAACATGTAAAAATGTTTAACATCTAGGAGCCGGCAAAATGTTTTTGTTTTAGTACGTTGCCCTACGTATCAGCCGAGGTGGATAGTGGAAAAAAATATTTTTTTCTATTGAAGTCTGATACGTGATTTTTTAAAAACTTAAGTAACAAATGCAGAGGATCGTTTGTGATAGAGTGTCGTGTGCTCGCTCCTCTTCAGCTCCAGTAACCCAGTTTAAGCTTTTAAGAGTTACGATCGATATTCTTATCAAATAATAAAAAAGCAAGTCGTAGTGCAGGGGCACAAGTGCGAGTGTAATGTGAAGGTTGTTGATTTGATGCCCACTCGAGGGAGTGAATTATCATTTATTAATATATTAATTATTCCGCTTTGGGTCTGCCACCCAACACGCAATGCCTAAAAATTTGGCAGAATGTGGGGAACCCATTGTCCAAATACTAGGTTCCCTCTCCCTACCCTACTGTGTGCGGGAAAAAATAATGAAGTATTTTTTTTACATGACTTTGAATACGGTTTCTTTATTTTAACATAATATTTACAATGAGAGTGTCACATTCTTTAAAAGAAACTTAAAAAGCGATAAAATAGAAAGCTGAATATAATATGATAAAATTATAACATTACATATTAATTGGTACAAAAAGCGCATTAATTTGCGATTGATAAATTAACACTGAATAAATAAGAAAGTTATATTATACAGTATAATGAGAGGAGAGTTCGGAAAATATGAAAATTACATAACATCGTTTTCTAATAATGCTACTTCGTAGCTTTTTAAGTTATCGTTTTGATTGGTGGGGGAACGGAGTGTCTTACCTTTGCCTACTCTTCTAAATGCGGGATACAGCGTGAAGTTAAAAAAGGGTTAATTTGTGGCCGTTTTTAAGATCTAGTATTAATTAAAAAAAAAACTTAGAATTGAAAGTTAGTACAAATAGCAATAAATAGACATGAATTTTTAAATCTAGCCGGCTCGATGTGGGCAAACTGTCAATTTAAAATTTCATGACTCCAGTGAATTTCTACAGACTGAGACTACAATATAATTTATAATTCATTCAGAAGTAGCCGAATTCAGATTCTTAGTACAAACAATTTACATTACCTATATGGGTTTTGGTTTTAATAAAGTAATTTAAGTATCAATAAAATAATAGAATAAGAAGTATTTAATGGAACATATACAAGTGTTATTTTTATGTGAAATACTTAGAAAATACTTATAAATAGAAAATTCATGATATATCCACACATATAATACCCAAGTGTAGGGCGCCGGGGCCCGGCATTAACTAATGCGAATCGCAGTGGCAAGAGCCACTACTTCACGCCGGTTTTAAATGCCGGGGGTGGTATTAATCCGGTCGAGTCTCCCCATGCGTGTTGCCATTACTGGCGACGTGACCCTACCACACGTACTTTAGTCGCCTCTTACGACACCGACAGTACTAGGGTGATCCTATACTAAGCCGGGATCACACGTTATTAGACTAGCGACATAGCCTCAGGGATATTTTATTATGAGTGACGATGAATAACGCAAATGTGTATCTACATATATACAAGGAGATGTTCCCACCGACTGAGATAGACTGAGCCGCACGCGCAGCCGTAACCGCTGTGCGTAGAAACGTGAATTTCGACAAGATGTTTATTTTCATAATGTGGACATTCACAAAGAATTTTGAAAACTTTTAACCCTAAAGGGGTGAAATAGGGAAGTCTTTAGATTAATGACATTATTACAAATACAAAACCAAAACAATTTAAAAAATATATTTTAAAAAAGTAATAGACAAAAAAAACACTTCTCTATACATTAATATCCGTAGACCAAATAACTTTTTACAATACAATTTCTTAATATAAAGTGAAAAGCACGAGCATAGTAATAATAATACTAGCAGACTAGTCTTACCAGGAGAAAACCTGTTTCACAGCACTATGATTAGATTATACCCGATCTGCCTGGCCGTAATGGCTAGCCTCCAAAGTAAGGCTTTAATCAATCAAAATGAATACGTCATTTCGTTTCTGCACATATAAAATGGACGAAATCTAAAAATATATGTTCTTCTCTATCTTATAACACTTAACATGTTTAAAATACACAAACTAATTATTGTGACAGGTAATGTTTTTTGAGTAATTAGAAAAATCCCATTCGGATGAAGGAGATTTTTAATATTTTCAGTTATTCGCTCCGCCAACAAGGCAGAGCGTCGGGTTTTTCGTAAAAATAAAATCAATTTCGTAAAAAATGCAGAATAATCGATGAATAAACGCTATAAATCATTTAATTGCATTGACATAGAAGCCTGATTTTTTTCTGTGACCTGAGTCTCCACGTAATTTCGAGATGATCCTTCAAGGGTTCCGTTCTTATCGTTTATGGTACGGAATCCCATAAACGGTATTACTATATATAAATCCGAGTGTACATACATCATAACAACATTACCAATTCTTTATAGTTATGAAATACTAGAGAGCTAAATTACTTATAATTAGAACTTACGTAAATAGTATGAAACGAAGTCGTAATACATAAACGTTTGATGAAACAGTAGTATATATGAAGTTATTTTTATGCAACACGAAGCGGTCTCATCCTGTGCTCGATAAGATTATCCTGTATTAAATATACGTATAAATGTTGAAAATAGAAGAATATTTTACGTTTGTATTATAATTAGTTAGATTTCTTGACTTTTTCAGGCTACACAGCTGTGTCTCTTACTCAGCGGAGTAAAGCAGAGAGTACCAGAGAACCCAGCTTTAAGACGCTCCGTTCCCATTAAGACACTTTAAGAATAACAAATTCTTATTAAATAGTTATTATTAAAATTGTAATTTAAAGCGTGATCAAAGAAACATATAGAACAAAACTTATAAAAGGTTTATGCTATATGTCAAGGTTCTTAAAACGATTGCTTTCAAAAGCAACTTACTTGTAGCCTATATAAACACTATATTTATTTGTATTCAAATCATCGACACGACTTTGTTTATCTGACATCATGCCAGCATGACGATATACGCGTCGCTTAAGTACGACACCATTCAAATATTATTTAATTATAATTTATGATTTTAACCCTTTTATTGTGTAAATTATTTTATATATTTATTTTTTTATATTTAATTTAATATTATAATAAGAATAAATAATCACTATAAAGGAAACACATTACCCAACTTGGCAATTAAAAGGAAAAGATAAAGATATATATATATAACGATTTTATACTTGTGTAAGAAGCATGTATAGACGAAGTGACCTTGTAATTTTATATTGCATGAAAGATTCAATTAGATCACGTACCTCCTTCTTAAGTAAGAAATGTAGTAGTCACATTATTGATTGCATTTTTTGCTAACACTTTATATATAAATGTTCGTAAAAAAACATACATACAATTAACTGACAAAACACATTACCCTCTTTTACGTCGTGCGGGGAAGTAAAAATTAACATGTACACATTATTTAAACATAATGTTAATTTAACATCAATTCAATATACGTTTAATATATAATACATAAAAGCTGACACTTACCGCTATTAACATATTAGCTTGTAAACCACTGCGATGAATTTCTTTTTATGGTGAAATCGACTTATTAGGATACATATATATAGGAACAAGTCTAGGTCTTCTAAAAGCAGCGATTACGTCAGATTCTACAAGCTCATACAGATAAGATTAACGTGGTGTCAAACGGTTTAACTCCGCGACCTACAAGCGCAACATTTGTTAGCTGTTCATAGATTGTTCTTAAAATGTATTATTATTACATGAAAAATTAGAGAATCATGTAAATTATTTACGTACACAAATCATTTTTTCACTTTTCGCTTGTTAAACCATAGCGGCGTTGAGTACCGCCACTCAACACGCAACGCCTCGAGATACGGCGAAAAATGAGGTACAAAAGTCTATTAATAGAAACGGAGTGTCTTAACACTAGGTTCCCATGTACTCTCTGCCTACCCATGTGCGAGATACGGTCTGCAACAAAAAAAAAAAACATTTAAAATTTCCTATATTTTAAACGTAAATATACTGCCAATAATATAGTCGATGAACCAATAAACAAATTTGTAATTAAATACGTTTCGACTGAACCATTACGTGTCCATGAATATTTTTACTACGTATATAAACTACATTTATAGCAAAAAACCGCTTATATAGCAAAAAAGGAATCGACAACATCGTATTTGAGACATTAGCTGTTGAAAACCTAACAACCGCCGTAACTCAACGCCGATTTTATTTAAAAAAAAAAAAACAAACGAGATTCAAAATGATTGAAGCAGAACCGACGGCTTGTGCATGTATAATAATAACATATCGACTTTAATTAGGGCATTATCAGTACTGCTTACACACTCTACAACCAATAGCGACGCGTGTGGGAGGAATAAATTTGACACATCCGTTGTGGCAACTCTTTATTCAATGTTCAATAATAAACGCGTTACGGTTAACTTGAACAAATGTTAACGTTTAGTGTAAATGGATGCTTATCAAAATTATACAGCAGAACCTGCAAGCTAGCTGCAACCATAGGGAACCTGGGTTCCACGTAATAAGAGACTCCTATTGAGACACTTCATGCAGAATTGCGTGTTGAGTGGTGGAACTCAGGCAGAGGGAACCTTGTGTTAAGACACTCCGTTCCCCACTTTCTGCCGAATTCTGGAGGCATTGCGTGTTGGAAGGAAATGAAAATATTAAATATTTCATATCGAGTGGAAAATGAACCCACAGCCTGTCGCGTTTACAGTTGCACGCTTGTGCTCTACACGCCACTAAAAACTAGCCTCAAAAAACTGATTAGTTAGTCAATGCAAATAACTCTGTGATGTTTACACATATGTAAGGACTTTTTTGTGTCTAACGTATAAAGCGCAGAGATATGTGGAATGAAAAAGTTTACAATTAACATAAATTATCAATAACATACTAGATATACTGGACGACTCTTGCTATAATACCAAATTAGAAAGTAACATTATAAATTTAAACGATGCAAAGAGCAGTCAATATTTCACATATACATATTATATGCTATGTTTGCAATCTTACTTAATTTAGAAAATATTCTAAAGGAAGAAACAAAAATCAACTATTGATTCTTTTCATTTAGCTCTACGTACAAAAAAATCTATTTTAAAATAAAAATAGTATAATAATCTTAGTATTAATAAGTAAAAGAAAAAAATATTAAAGCTGAGAGCCCTTTCATTATGTGGGTCACTTTAACGCCTTGCGCTATCTCTCACTGCATCTATCTACTGCAACCGTTGCAACTGTTACAATAACTAACTTTCATTGCTTTCTTTCTATACATGAATGACCATTCTCACACTATTTGTATAATTTCCTATCTGAGAACAAAAAGATAAGTTTTTAGGAGTATTGTTTTGATTTTAATATATTTAAGGAAGACGTAATTTTGCGTAAAATTGAAAATATCAGACAAACTGACGATAAACGCCAAAATAAACAATATTTTATTTTTTTGTTAGCACAGCCTCGAAGGGTTACGGATCTCATCGAAAGGTCTCGAAGAACCCAATTAGCCCGATTCATTAGAACTATAGCAAGGTAGAAGAAGCTAAATATTTGACACGGACTCGAGCGCTGCAATATTCTTTCTATGTTTTCATCACGGCATCTGAGAGATGTTTTCTAGAGGAGACAGAGATTCGAAATTTGAAAAGATATGTTCGTCTAAATGTAGTTTATTATTTTAAATTTTTCAGAGCAATATTTTTGTTACTAAAATTTCTAGGGGTGGGCACGTGCCAAGCCCCCTCCCATTCCCATGCCCATGGTTTCCATATGTAACATATACAAAAGCAAGCAGCTAATAAAAAACAGTATTTCCAATAGTGATTCACTTTCAACGTCCCCCTCAAAAACAAATTATGGAAATTAATTTTAGTTACCAACGTTCGCACAACACGCAATTTAAAAATAGGCAGTAGGTAGGAACGACAATAGCACCAATGTCTCGTACTTTTAATTGGCGTATCAATTTTATACGACACGTTTTCTCTCGCATGCACGACATCACTTTGGTGTGTCTATATGGAGCAAATATTTCTATCATATTCAATTCTTATTTTATTTTTTTTTTTTGTGTGTCCTAACTTATTTTATATTTCATAGTGATATATGTTTTGATATAATTTTATGAAAGTTAGTTTACTTTTTTTTAAAATATAAAATAAAAACGTGTTAATATAAGCAATATTTATATACTGATCTCTGTTAATATTGTTGCAACAATATTCAGACAAGGCCAATCCTAATGAACACAAGGAGTGGGACTGTAAACAGAATAGCTTGTGGGTATGATTTCCACTTGAACAAATAAAATATTTGATATTTCTGTTTCTTTGCTCTGCTAAGGAGGCAAAGAGCGCAGCGTTGAGTTTCACCACGTAACATATCTTGAATTCTGCGGAAAGTGAGGAGCAAAGTGTCTTAACACTAAGCTCCCAACAGCTCCCTGTGTTTAGTAGGTGAGGTCCCTGCTAAACACAGGATACAATGTAAACTGAACAAAAAATGTTTAAATAAGTTTTTGCATTCTCAGCATCAAGGTTATTATAATATTTTAAAAAACATTTTAGTTTTCTATCAGACAATTTTGTTTAGAATATTCAAGATTTAAAATTGTCATGTTTCGTAACTCAAACGTTCTTCATTCTCAACAACTTTTATAATTTTTTAAATTACAAAATGCAAATTCTTTTTGTACATATATTTAAAGGGACAGAAAAAAAAACCATACCATTTACATTCACCATTCTGAATGTTTTATTGAACAAGAGGATGTCAATGAATAAAAGTAAATCTCTAAAGAAAAAAAAACAAAACATTCATACAAAAGGGAGAATGAGGCTCATTTCTTTGACCTGGGACAATTCTCAATAATCATTATACAGATGTGTTGCGGGACAGTTCATGCATGATTCATTACAAGGTAATATTTAATTTTCCTCAATAAAAAAGAAACATATTAAAATTATGAAAAGACACCCAAAAACCTCTTCTCATTTATCTTGTCCCGCATAGAATTTGTAGGCAGAGGAAAAGTGGCGTTAAATCTCTCTGTTCTCCACTTTAAGCACCATTTTCAATACATTGCATATTAAGTGATGAAACTCAGAGACATAATTTGTCTTTCAAGACAAAGAAATAGAAATAATTAAAATATAATCATTCCCATGAGAAGAAACAAATTCATAACAGTTGCAGTAGACACTTTCTCATTGTGACACAACAGCCCCATTTCATCAAAATGAAAACCATCTACATAGGTTTTTGAGGTCAAATGATGCAGATAAAATAAAGTACTTTATCATAATAATTGTATGTGGACATAATTATTACCAAGGCTAATTCAAAAATTATTTAAAAATACTAATAAGAGTATAATGTAAAATTGTGTAAAATAATATATAGTTATTTATGTACATATTTTGTTTATTTATATTAAATTATCTTCAGGCAAATTAAAACATCAAGCAAATGACACTGATTTATTAAAAAAAGATTTATACATCTAACCATAACTACTTCAGGTCAGGTACTTTAAGCATATTTTTTTTACTAATTATCGACTTATATATTATAGTTATTGAATAAGTTCTAATCGGAGAGTATGTATTTGATATGATAATTTAAAAAAGCTGTTTTTATACACAGATATTACTTACCTAATAAGTTTGATCTTTATTCATAACAATAACTTAGACAGTATAGTCTAAGTTATTATATAGTAATAGGGACCCATATAAGATATGTATGAATAAAAAAAATAAAGTAAGCGTACAAAAATAAAGTGATAAATAAAATTTGTCAATAACATTAACATTTAGTAAAATACTCAAAGATTTTCATAAAAGTCTAATTCATATGGGTTTTCTATTATTTTTACACAAATATATATAAATACATCTCATAACATGACAATTAAATAATAATATTTGAGTAAACCACACAATCAGATCATTAAGCTCATTACAAATAGGATGACGATATTATGAACTCTTGAAATCACAACGCCCATTTCTTTGGTGCATTGCATATACTCATTCTAGTGCTACATTGTCAATACTGAATGACTAAATACAATTTACAAATGAATTCATCTTCATAAGATTATTAAAAATTATTAAAAAGTAATATATCGCCGGGATATAAGCGAAATATTGATGCAAGACGTACTCACCCGATCCACCCAAGGAAGTCAACAATTACTTGATAGTTCAAACACACGTATTTAATGTATTACACGACAGTCACTAATTAATCAACACTATAAACTGATTTTAAGCACTAATTCGACAAATAAATAAAAGTTAATATAAAGATATTTGACTACGGCTGCCGCTTGAACCGTGCCACAAAACGAAAATGGCAGCGTTGATGTTTCACACTAAAAAAATTCTTAATTTAATCTGACAACACTATCTCTGCCCTCTCTACTAAGTTTAGGATGTCAGGTCATTAATATTATACACCTCACAGGCTCACAATGCGATTATATAACATTTGATTTTTAATATTTTTATATTAGTATAGCTACTAGAAAATTTATAATATGTTTTTATTTTTATTTTGTTCAAAAACATAAAACGGTTCTATGTTTTTATTTATATACCATTCGTAAGCTGTAGTGCTTTAAATTCATAATATTTGATACTTTTTTAAAGTTGGGTTTTTAATCTTTTTAGTAGTTTCATTAACATTTAAATATGGAATATTTCGTTTATCTTATATTTCTATATATTAAAATTTTATTAATAACATTATACCAAATCACTAATCAGATTGAGAAATGGCAACCCTGAACAGATTTGGCCATGACTTTTGTACTTGGACGTAAATTTATTTTTCAGAATTCAGACTATTATCGTGACAGTTAGCTGGCAGTTGTCTTTACTTAGAAGCGCGGTAACTAGAGTCAATTTAAAAATTATATATAAACTACTTTGCCTTAAATTTACCTACATTAATTGTTAAAATGAGTGGCGTTATCACAGTAGTGGCTCCAGTAAATATAGCAGTGATAAAATATTGGGGCAAACGTGATGAAGAATTAATATTACCGTTAAATGATTCCGTTAGCGCTACTTTGGATACGAGCGTTATGTGTGCGCAAACTTCTGTATGTGCTCACGCCGACATCCCAGCAAATGAAATATGGTTGAATGGAGCCCAAACATCATTTAATAATCAACGATTACAAAATTGTTTAAGTGCGATCAAAGGTATAGCAAAAGAACAAAATAGTGTCGATGAAAACTTTTTGAAGTTGAATGTTCGCATTTGCTCTCAAAACAATTTTCCTACTGCTGCTGGATTAGCTTCTTCGGCAGCAGGATACGCTTGTTTAGTTGCAGCTCTGGCTAAGCTATATAAAATTAATAAGGATATTAGTGCAATTGCAAGGCTAGGGTCTGGGAGTGCTTGTAGAAGTGTTTACGGTGGTTTTGTGAGGTGGCATGCTGGCAGTAATAGTGATGGGAGCGATTCTATAGCATCCCAAATAACTGCTTCTTCGCATTGGCCAGAAATGAGGATTTTAATTCTGGTTGTTAAGGATTCAATGAAGCACACAAGCTCCTCCAAAGGAATGAAATTGTCTGTAGAAACTTCAGAATTGTTAAAGTATAGAGTAGAACATTGTGTTAAAAAGAGGGTTGAAGAAATAACTGAAGCTATTACAAATAAAGATTTTCGTAAATTTGCAGAAATAACAATGAAAGACAGTAACCAATTTCATGCAGTTTGTCTAGACACATATCCACCATGTGTTTATATGACTGATGTTTCTCATCAAATAGTGGATGTTATACATAAATATAATGAATTGTCCGGTGAGGTAAAAGTGGCTTACACTTTTGATGCAGGTCCTAATGCTTGTTTGTATTTATTACAAAAGGATGTACCTGAAGTGATATCATTTATAAAACAAATCTTTCCCTCCTCTAATGACCAATTTGTAAAGGGTTTAGATTTGTCAGATACCGGAAGCAAAAACATACAAAAAGAGTTCCCTATGCAACCATATGAAAAAGATCTTATAAAATATTTAATATACACCAAAGTTGGAAATGGTCCAAAAATTATGGAAAACGGTCCTCATCTTATGGACAATGAAGGAAATATTTTATAACTGTACACCTTTTTCTTAATATTTATAGTAACAATATTATTAAAGCCAATTAATTTAATTGTTAACATTAAGCACTTAAATAAACAAGATATGGTTAATCAATTGAGTTCTAAGTAATCTGAGAACACAATACACTTGAATTTGTATTTCACCTACTTGTTGTATAATTATAAGTGCATGTCTGGTTTTTTGGTTGTTGACTGGTTTAGGTCTCCACTTTATTTCAAATACGTATCAGTATTATTTAAGAAATTTTTCTCATGACATTTAATTTTTTTATGGTTTTTATTCTGTATTTTAGATTTTTATTTATTTTATTTGTAAGACATTTAATGGTGTTTCAGCACTTATATTGGAATGTGGGTTTTTTTTATTATTTATGAATAGTTTAATTTATTATATTAAGAGTAATTAAGTGCAATGGGCTTTACAATTTTTATCTATGTATGAAACTAAATCAAAGTTACTTATATTTTTTTTAATGATTAAAGGTTGTTTCAAAAATGACATCTTGTTTTCAAAAATATCTTTAAGGACTTATGTATAGTAATGTCTCACATCACTCTGATAATACATAATGGAGTGCAACCACTATGGTTTAAGATATGGTAGAAGTATCATATTCTTTTATAAATTTCACCATTGTTACATCAAGAGTAAGAATGATTTTCATTTCTCCTCATGAAAATGTGTGAAAAATGCATGTAACAACGTAACATGTTTATTTAGAGAAAATTGAATGGTGTTGACACTAAACATTTCAGCTCAAGATAAAATGTATACAAAGAAAACAATTTTTTTGCAGCTTTTTTATATTTAATTTTTGTAGCTAAGGATGTCCAATCCGTGCCTATGTTGAATTATCTGACAGACTAATTCATGAAAAAAGTTGCAGTCTAATATTTAAAAATATTATTTAACTTATCAATCAATAAAATCTTATCAGGGACCCAGGCTTATTTTTTGTTTTTAGATATATGCAGTCAGGGCTTTTGTTTTTCAATTTTTTATTATTTGACCAAATAAGCATTTGCTTCAAGACAAGTTTTTATATGCATAACAAAATTGTGCAATAAAGAACTATTAACTCACAATTTTATTATGTTTGTTTTATTGTTACTCTAAATAAATACACCATTTAAGGTTTATTTTTAGTAAAGGAACAAGGCAATAAAGATTACAAATACTTAACAAAGGCTTTATTTACATAAAAACGAATTTACAAAAGATTGCAGATACTCAACTGCATTTGAAGTAGTAGCTTATCTACATGGAGATCATAATAAAAACACTTAAGTAATCAAGTCAATTCCATTTATTTTTATACTCTTTTTATGTTAGGACAAAAATAAATGAAACTATTTTCTTATTTTATATCCTATCGTGCAGAGACTGAAACCTGCCAGACTCTGATAATGTTGTCAGTGTAACCAGCAAAGAGGGTCTGGCCATCTGTAGACCATGCCAAGGAAAGGCATTGAGGAGGATCAGTCTTGGTGTCTTTGATGACATCAGGTTTTAATTCTTCTACCATTTCCTTGCTTTCAAGATCCTGTTGAAGATTTTGTAATGAGAATCAATCCGTCAATAAGCAAACATATCAAACTATACATTTTATAAGATATAATATATCAAACAATACATTGCTGTGTTCATCTAGCATAGGTTTCCTCGACATACTCTGCTATGTGTACACAGTGTGAAGCTAAAAATCATAGTACTATAAACTTACCCAGATCCTGATCAGGGGTCCGTATGCAGCACACAGCCAGTATCTGTTGGGCGAGAAGCATAGAGCTGTGATAATGTCATTGTGGTCCAAGGTGTGAAGATGCTTTCCGTCATTCAAATCCCAAAGCATAGCCTTCATGTCCTTGCCACCAGATGCACATAAAGAACCATCAGGTGAAACAGTCACTGTGTTAAGATATCCAGAGTGGCCCAAGTGGTTGATCTTCAACTTGCAGTTAGTAAGGTGCCAGACCTATACAATAAATAAAATATAAGTTGCTATATTTCAATAATTAAAGTACAATTAATAATGTATAATAAACAAAATTCTACTTATTAAAGTGTAATTTAGTTACCTTAACAGTGCGGTCCCAACCAGCGGAAACAATAATTGGATTAGCATGGTTTGGTGAGAAACGCACACATGATACCCAGTCGGAGTGACCATCATCTTGGATTGTGTATTTACATTCAGCCAAGGTATTCCACAACTTGATTGTCTTGTCTCGGGAGCCAGACACAATCTGACGGTTGTCAACCGAAAATGCTACCGAGAGGACATCCTGTTACAAAATAAAAATAATTAAACAACTGTGTAAATCTTTTTATAATGTTTAAGTGCGAATTTCTATGTGTAAGTGGTAACTAACTACATACACGAAAATGTTCTAAATGTTACATTTAAGACAATGTTGTAAGATCCTACAGCTAAGTTGTGCTTTACCTTTATCCATAAGCTTTAACAAATCTACTTACGGAAACCGAAGGCACATGATGATTGTCTCATGTCTTCTGCCTCGCAAAGGCACAAACACACTAAGACAACACATTATCTTCTGCCTCGCAAAGGCGCTTAAAACTATCTTCTGCCGCGCATCGGCACTAACCCTAACGAATTATGAGTTCTATCACACCTTAGTATGGTCTTCAAAACGCCTGGTGGTTTTTCCAGCTGCGAGATCCCATAGACGAAGAGTTTTGTCCCAAGATCCGGAAAGAGCGTAGTTTCCATCGCTGGACAGTACCACATCCGAGATGAAGTGAGAGTGTCCGTATAGACGCTTCTGTGGTATACCATAGTTGGTTTCATCACGGGTCAACTTCCAAACAATAAGTGTTTTATCTGAAATATGACATTTTCTTAATATTCTGCTGGCATTAATCTATACATGTGATGTTATATAGGAGTTATCAGCCCCATATCCGCTTGCCGCTCAGGAATCGCGTGGCAAAAATAGATTTCATCATAATAGAGTAAAATATGAAATAGAAAAATAAGTAAATTGAATTTACTTGTATATTTAATATTTGTATTCGTTATAAATTTAGTAATAAACGCGATGAATTACGATTACTAAAGGTATGTGCTAAGGTTATTTTGTCACATTTTGATATAATGTTAAACTTACCTCGAGAAGAAGATAAAATAGTATCCGGATATTTCGGATTAGTAGCAATTTGGGTAACCCATCCGCTATGCCCGTAAAGGTTACCCCTAAGTTGTAAAGTTTCAGACATTTTTAATACAACGAGCCTAAACCCACTTTGCGTCGCACCAAGCTGGCGTTAAAAGAAGGAAAAGTTCAGCGCTTCACGCAATATGAGAATATAGAACGAATGAATGGAATTCATGCGCAAGGCATAGACAAACTTCATTCAATTTGAACGAATGTTTAAATTATAATTTTAAATGTTATTTTGTAGTTATGTTCCTTGGTTGTTTTATTATCAGTTTTATTTAGCGTCTGTGATAGATCATTCTGATAGTTCATTTTTACAAGATTATATGAATATATGCAAATAAATATATATAATATTTTACTTCGTATTGCTCTATTTCTCCTTATTAATTGATTTTGCCTGTAATAACATACAACATGTCTTGTTTGAATATTGTATTTCATTTGTTTATAGGTACCGGTACCGGTTTGTTTACCGTACTAACATTTGATAAAAATGTATTATATTTTAAATTTTCTGGGTTTTTTAAGTTTAATAAATTTTAGAATAAATTTATATCTTTTTATCGTTTATTGAAATAGATCAAAGATTTCATAACTTGCCATTCGTTCAGTAATTTATATATAAAATATTCGTTTCTGATCCATTTGTGGGTAAAGTCGGTAAAGTGGCTTAAGTTATCTTCCCATCAGTTGTGGTTTAAGTTTTTTGAATTGTCGGACCCTATACGCTACGGGAATCCGCTTCCTTTCATACTTAATAGCTTTCTTAGATTCATCTCTCTTCCTTTACAGATACCTCAATGTTTTTAAAAAATGTTGTGATCGTGAAGCTTTTTTGAGGCCATAATTAAAAATTGTATTACTTTTTAAATTCCTCCTAAGTCATCAATATTTTATTATTCATTTTATTTAACTAACATATTTCGCACTGTTGTATTATAGCGAATTTGTATGTATTTAAAAAAATATATTTATTTCAATAACAGTCTATTTATCAAAATAAAATATTTTACAAAAATAATGTGAACATTTAAATTTGAATTTTGACTGAAAACAAATGACACAATGCAATATTGTACGTTTATTAGAATTAATTTACTAAATTATTATAAATGACATTAGCTTCATTCTGCATACAGCAGGGTGGACAGAATGAACCTAGTGTTAAGACATCCATTTCCTACATTACGCTGAATTCTGGAGGCAATGCGTGTTAAGAGGCGGGAATCAACGCCGCGCTCTGCCTTATTGCCTATTTGCCTTATTTATTCTATTTTTTGTCATTTTATATTTACTCCTACTCCATATTTACATATCATGTTACTTTATATTAACTATTTGTTCACTAATGCTTTTAATATTATATGTTTCTTTTTATTTCATTTCTCATGTAAATGACATTGTCGAAATGAAAATAAAAATCTTTAAACCGAAGTAACCCAATATGTGTACATATTGCATATATTATTTTAATTTTTTGTTTGTTATATGTAATTTGTATAAGGTAATTTATTAACTGGATCTCTTATTATGTTTTTTCTTTTATTTGGTACAAACCCTTCGTGTGTTCTTCATACACTGAAGCGTGAACGTACCTTACGTTAAGTATATATTCCGTATTAATTAATTTTTTTTAAATAAAGAAGCATACTGAAGATACAATAAAGAAATGTAGAAGATAGTTTCGTAGCTTAAAGATAACAAAACTTAACAGTATATTAAAATAGATGAAACAAAAACCGTTGCACCTTCTTTATTTTGAAAACTGTCTTACTTTAAGGTACCTGTGTTACAATATTATAAAACTAAAGTTGCCATTTAAAAGGTAAAGTTATTTATGTAAGAAATGTCTTATGGTTGATTCGTCATTTTTTATTATTATTGCAAGAAATATACTTCCTTAGTACCACATATTTGATGAATGTTATATATTTCTCAAGCATATACACGATTAATACGTTGATAATGTTGAATTCTAAATATTGAATGCATCAATATTTGGCATCACACTGTAGTGCTTTTATTTTCCGCTTGGGGGATACTTCATACTGTCGCTCCTTTGAACAAAATTGACGTCACGCAATTGGTACCTACGCCATTTTGTAAGTGTCTGCCATAGTCAGTATTTCTAGGCACAGTGTAAAATACAAAATTCGCATGGTTTTGTGTACATTAAATAGATAAAAATATCTTAAAACTAAGTTAACGTCTAGTGCGTTAATTCACCGACACAAATTATGGAGGACAAGGCGTCATTAAAAGAACTGGATCAATGGATAGAACAGCTAAATGAATGCAAGCAATTGACAGAAAACCAAGTGAAAACGTTATGCGATAAGGTAATAGTACTTTATTTTTTTTACTAATACTCTTTTATATTTGATTGTATATTGATTCTGTTTTGAGCTTCAAACTTTATGTATAGGTTGGTGTCCACTTATACTTATGTCGAATGATTCATGTACATACATAGGCGAGAACGAGATCGCGTATGAAGTGTGGAAATTAAGTAAAGCTTCGTTATAATAATCATTCTTTTTAAGGATGATACAAATAGATAGCTCTGACACTTCCGATAGTGTTTGTTTGTGTCGACACACCCAGCTACCGCAGTTTTTATTCTGTCAGTAATATAGCCTAATTGAATAGGATATTTATAGACGAGGCACGGAAATGATTTTAATGCTAATAATTATAACTTCTATGTGGCCCAACACTGTCTGTATAAAAAATAATATGTATTCACAATAATAAACATTTCACTTTTATAAAGAAAAGCAGAGTTAATGAAATTTTAATGAGTCATTTATATCTGTATCACAACTGATAGACTATATAAATATTACATTTTTGATAATTTTTATAGTTTTTCACTTGTATAAAGAATCTAAACCTACTTAGCTGCTATTATTTTTTAAATTGCTCTATAATTCGTTAGTAATTACTCCTTATATAGATGAATAAATCTGTTATTTGTTAATCCTAATTGTTGTTAACCAAACTAATGTTTTGAATTGCTTGTAAAATATTTTCTAGTTGAAGCAGTCCTATACACTTCGGAATTCCTTTTACCCAAATCTTAGTTATACAAACTATTTAACTATTTTAATGCATTTAAACTATAGCAGTTTATTACCTTTTCTACAATTTTCTTACAATCTTAAACATAAAGAATTCAACACCTGTAAACAAGTAAATAAGGCCTTCATTCTCCTTATTTTGTTATATAAAAAATATGTTAAATGATGAATCTTAACACATAACTTTGATAAATGAAATTTTTTTTTTTATTTTCATTTCATATTCCTAAATGAATGCAAAATTATGTCTATTAGATATTATGGATGAATTTATTTACTTGAAGATATGTATCGACACTATATGTATAAATAAAAAAGGCCCTATGACAGTGGGATCTGTACGGCACAGTGTGCATAGGGTCTGTCTGTTAAAATAATTATAGTTGGTTTCCTCAATTGAGGAGTTTATTGTTTTCATTTCATGATAAAAAAATGGTTTTTGTTTAGTTCTACTATCAAATATGTTAAGAATATGCGCAGGAAACAGAAAATAGAGTGTTGTGACACATCAGATTTTTTTGCTAGTTGCTTGGTAAAATGATAATTTAAGTAAGCAAATTGTAAAGTTACAATGTTGTAATTAATACAAGATTAAATGTCACTTCATACAATGAACAATAAATGTAATCATACAGAGTTCAATAAAATGTTTGTAGAGAAACAATATTTCCTTACCTTTCACTTAAAATTGTAAACTCGTGTTTTTTTGTTATAAAAATAAAATTTCACTTTAATAAAGAATAAATAGACACTGTCTTAATATTATGTTAAAAAAATTGTGATTGTCGATTTGTCAACATTATCGGGTTTGCCTTTCATCTAGAGATCCCCTCTTTTTAGTATTGATATGACTAGTATAGATCCAAGCTTTTCATAACATGTTAAACTACTGGTTTTATTTAAATTAGCAAACCTGTAATTTTAAGTATATAACACAATCTTAAACAAGTCTTTATGAAAACATATAGGTAGGTATACTTAATATACACCAGAAGTGGCTATTTCTATTTCTCATTATTAGTTATAGAATTATGTATAGAATGAAAATAGATTTGAATAAAAATAGACTACTATTATGCAGGCTATTGGATATCATATTTTTGCCCTCATTCAAACAAGACAAAATAAAAGTAAATTTCTTTTATTACTATAGCTTAATGTGGAGTAAAATTTCACTTATATTTTTTTATATTATGATGACATGTGCAAATTTTGAAGGTCAAATTGCTGGTGAAGCAAGTCGTTTTTTTTTTAAAAAGTAGTATTATTTTATACACACACATACACATGTTTAGACACACCATTACTCTTACAAGCTAAAAATGTTTTTATTTTTTACAATCAATTTTCAATAAAGAAATGACAGCGCTGAATGTAAGCGCTGTTATATACTTTTGTGTTAATATTTCGTAAACTCTACTCATGGTCAATGCTTATTAAGGTTTTTTTTGATTTATGTTTAATTGAACACAAAAAAATATACATTTAAAAAAACTTAAGAAGAAACCACAATAAAACAATTTATAGCCTCTGCTATCACATTAGCATTTTGATAAATTAAATTAAAAAAAAAAGATTATTCCACGCTCACTTTAGCTATCGATATTTCCAATAAAAAGCGTAGCGGCGCTGTAAATACATCCTTTGAACACGCTGAAATACTCCCCGACGCCCCCCCTCCCCCCACACTCCAGCGGGCCACCCCTTTAGAGTGCACTCTGCAGGTTAAGGATTAGCCTGAAAATATATATCCAGGTCATTTTTCATAGTTTTGAAAGCTTATCTTACGTAAGAATTGTAATAGTAACGTTTTTAAGTATATTTAGGAACGAAAGGGAATTGTTTATTCACTTATAAAATGTAAGTGTTTTTTAGTAATTGGTGTTCAAAGATAACGAATTAATTGTAATTATAACTTACTCTATTTTTAGTGAAAATCTTTTTTCTTTATTGTATATATGTTTTGTCTATGATATTATAAGATATTGGAGATAATTATGTATATGCATAGAAGTATATAAGCTCTCTACAACATGTAGTTATAGTGTAATAGTAGTAAATGGAGTCATTTTGTACAGTAACTTATCAAGAAGGATGTAGTTAATTTTGTAAGAGATAAATGTGAAGTTAGATACCGTAAAAATATTTTTTTTTTTTAATATTCGGTGGTGTTAAAAATGCATATAATGTATATTCACAGGATTATCATAATTAAATATGATTTCAATTAAAAAAAGTCGTGACCCCCATTATGTGTTTAAAACAATGATACAACATTTATTTTATTCTTAGAAAGTATTATAAGATATAGAAGAGGCACTTTCGATATAACAGATTGGTTGTGGGATCGATTCCTAATCGAGGAAAGGAAAATATTTAAATTTATATATAATATTACCATTTCTTCGCTCTGGTGCGGAGGCAAAGGGCGGCGTTGAGATCTGCCACTTAACACGCAATTCGGCGGCAAGTCGAGAACGGAGTATGATAATAATAATTAAATTAAAAACAAAAAAATCAAGCGACAAAATAATCAATTTCTTTAACGAATGTAAGACACAATTAAGAAATTTTGTATTGTTAAATTTCTCGCTCGGGATTTCACAAATTTGGTTATATAGGAAAAAAAACTTAAGCGACTTCGAAGTACAGATAACCTTTTTAGGTTTTTTTCTTCAGTCTAAAATCAAGAGAAATGTGTTAAGACGAGACGCGAGTCTAAAGTACATAAACATATTTGTCGTGTTATTCATAGAGATGGGGGAAAATTTTATATTAATTTCCTTACATTTCCTCAACATGTAACTAACTAGTCTCGTTCAGGGAAATACTTTACTAAGATTTCCGTAACAGCATGGATATAAAACGAGTTGAGAGAGCATCTTGATTGTGCTACCTACGTGCGATTATTGATCTTTTATTCAGCAAATACTAAAGCGGTATCTGATCTGAATAATTA
The DNA here is from genome assembly GCA_037355905.1 of Heliconius aoede. Classification (NCBI taxonomy): domain Eukaryota; kingdom Metazoa; phylum Arthropoda; class Insecta; order Lepidoptera; family Nymphalidae; genus Heliconius; species Heliconius aoede. Next base: position 497,057 of record JBAIZZ010000064.1, on the reverse strand, counting down.
CTAACTATTTTCTAAGGAGAAAAAATTCATTTTAAAAGAAAACAAAAATTACAAAGCAAATGCAACTTTTAAGAAAATCTTACGTACCTGCTTTGGACCGTCACGTAACAAGTTCTTGTACCCAATCTCTTGAAGGAAACCAACAGCTTGTGCAAAATCAGGAATATTATAAAACAATTCTATTTTCACGCCGTTTTAGTGAAACATGATAACTTGTCTCGTTTCTGCGGTAATTATTACGTAATGTGTGAAATGAAGTAATAGTTTACATACATGTTATTCTGTAGGGAGAGGGAGGGTCTAGTGTTTAAGACACTCCACTCCCCACCTCCCGCCGAAGTCTGGAGGCGTTGTGTGTCGAGTGGCGGAACTTAATGCCGCGCTTTTTGCCTTAGTGCCTGAGTGATGAAGTGAAAATCTTAATTATTTTATTTTGCAGTTCTTCGAGTGGGATTGAACCTACAACCATCGCGTTACGTTCACGTGGCCTCGATTACTTGATGTTTTATTGCATTTCTGTGTGTTGTATCAGCGGGACTGGTAGTTGTGCCATGTTCAATGCGAGAGTCGTGTCCGTTTGCGATGAAATAATAAACAATTTCCTATTCCTAACATCTGGCTACCGGATTCAATACATTTTCTCGTAACTGGGGGTTACGTTTGGTGCGTTTTATTTTCAAATGTTTTCGTTTATCTAGAGGTGTCTCACATGTTTATCATATTGTATATTAATTACCAGGTCTTAAGCTTACAAGCTTATTACATATTAACAATAGCCGGAACTAAACATGAAATAGCTGGAATATTAAATGAATTAATGAAAGGTTTTATTCCTATATTTATATAAATTCTACAATAGTACTATAATACTATTTATATTAGTCGATTATTTATATTTCTATCAGGACTCTGACTAACAAATATGTGAAATATGTATCTATTGGAATTTGAAGGTCACTAAGCATTTGCAAGGTGAGAGCATCAGTGTTACGTTACAGCCATAACAGCAAAACTGTTTCGATACTGTCTTGGACTTAAATATTAGTTTTTGCTTCGATCCCCACTCGACGAAATGAAATATTCCTTTAAATTTATATTTAATTTTATTCGCTTTGGTGTCGTGGCCAAGCGCGGCGTTGAGTTCCGCCGCTCAGAAAGTAGTGCCTCCAGAGTTAGGCACCAATAATAGGGAACGGGAGTGTCTTAAATACTAGGTTCGCTCTGCTTACCCTACTGTGTGCGGGATACAGCGTGAAGCTGATTTATTATTTTTACAAGAACCTTACAACTAAATATGTATATTGAATTCATTATGTTCAGGCTAGAACATTTTGATGAATTCATGAAGTAATCTATTGCTACGCTTCGGCCTTGAATATCTATTGAAAGTAACATCTTGGTTGTTCAGTTTCGACTAAATTTACATTACGTTGAATTAATTCGTATATGCCATGCAGAGTCTAGTATAAAATTTCTTGTATTTATATTTTATTGAAAAAAAAAAAACAATACCACGCATCATCATAATCAATATACAGAAGAGTAGGCAGAGGGGAGTGTTAAGAGGTATGACACTCCGTTCCCCATTTGCCGCCGAATTCTGGAGGCATTGTGTGTTGAGTGGCGGAACTCAATGTCACACTTTGCCCAAACACCAGAGCGAGGAATTGAACCCACAACCAGTCGCGGTTGTAGCCATTAACTTGTGCCTTTGTGCCTTGATGTTACGCCACGCCTCAAATTTCAATTTCATGTGTTGGATAACTTGTCTGTTCTGCGCTGCTTCAAAAAAAAATAATTATTGTAATAATTCTAATTTACAGGCAAAAGAGATTCTAAGCAAAGAGTCCAACGTCCAAGAGGTGAAATGTCCAGTGACGGTATGCGGCGACGTCCACGGCCAGTTCCACGACCTGATGGAGCTGTTCCGCATCGGCGGCCGCTCGCCCGACACCAACTATCTGTTCATGGGTGACTACGTGGACCGCGGCTACTACAGTGTGGAGACAGTCACATTGCTGGTTGCCCTTAAGGTAGGATATTAAATAACATGTATGAGATTAATTATGAGATTGGGAGTAAAGTTGGATGTTTTTAGTTGTTGTCGAGTTTTCTTTAAGTAGTTATAAAACGAGTCTAGTTTTAGGCCAATTATCTAGTAGAAACCGGAGTTGATAATAGTATCATAAATGAATTGTAAGTACTAGCATATAATGTTAGGTGAAAATGGCAGATTTTAAAGATCCAAGATCCAATAATAAACTGTCGTGTTTATTATATGTAAATTGTTTAATTATAATGCTAATCGCAGTCGTCATTTATGGTCTTTTTTATATTTATGTTTTAATTAGGTCTTTTCCCACTCGATGAAATGAAATATTTAAAATTTTCATTTCTTTCCGTTGGCGTCGAGACAAAGAGAAGCGATGAGTTCCACCATTCAATACCTAATGTCGTCAGAAGTTGCGAAAAATGGGCAACAGAGTGTCTTAACATTGGGTTCCCTCTGTCTATCCTGCTGCTTGCGGGATACAGCGTGAAGCTAAAAGATTTTTTTGTTTAATATCTTGATAATTCATACGCTCTGTATACTGTACGATCCATAACTGATCCCTGTGGCCCTATTGTATAATACTTGAGATTGTTTATTACGTTCAATGACATCACGTTGTGTAACCGACGTGCCGACGTGCGAGGGAGTGACAAGGCTTGTTTATATTCTTACATGCCTACCTACAAGTCGGTAGTCATATCAAATGCCTTTCCAAATTCAGTTAAAATATTCTATGATAATAAACAAAAAATGTTTAGAAAAAAACAGTAAGTAGGTACCATATAAATGTGTTTTATTTAATCTGCTTCATCACCTGCAAATGTATCTTTTCCCAAATATCGATCTGGTCAAAAACGTCTTGTTTACTTCTCATTCCAGTCGATAAAGTGCAGATTGTTAAATTTACTGTTTTTTTGTAATATATTATCTTTTTTAGTTTTCTTTAAACTGTTTTGATATAAATCAGCTTCGCGCTGTATCCGGGGTAAGCAGAGGGAAGCTGAAAAAAAGTGAAAATATCTGGCTAACTGTCCAGGGCGGCGATGGCACATCGACACTGTACTGTAAACAACACAACAAACTGAGACGCGCATAGTAAAACACGTCATTGTTCCCAACATTGGTACGTGAGAGCGATCTGCCGTATCAGACGGTATCTCAGATCCAGTTGGGGTCACCGTTTGTATTACATTTATCGAATAGATTATTATCTTTAGCTTTACTTTCACTGAAGATATGTTTTATCGTGGCCGCTTTAGAAATGATTTGTAGCGGTAGCGTCATTGTACTACAGTCATCACAAAGATAATTTATATTCAAATACTTTTGTTTGGTTTGATTAAAAATAACGCTTTATTTTTAATCAAACCTCGCCTCTATAATTTTTGTGTTCTCGATAATATGTTAATATTCATCTCTATGTACAATTTACTTAGATATGATTTAATCTATATATGCCAAATTGTAGTTTATTAGGTCGCCAAATAGAATTGAGTTTGTACGATATTGTTATCACATTTTCTTTTAATAATATTTAAATTATTACATTATTATTACTACACATTACTAGTTTCTCTGAAAGCAAAATCTTTGTTCATTCTTTATTCATTAACCGCCGACGCAAAAAGAGGTTTGTTATAAGTTTTAACAAGACTGTCTGTAGGTATGTCTATGGCACCGTATCTCCTGTATTAATGGACCGATTTGAGTGCGATTTTGAAAATTTGAAAATTGGATTAGTAGCTAAGTAAGCAGCAACTAGCACTATGTCAAGATGGGGTAGTGATATTTATGGTCGGGGATTTGTTTTTTAATTAAAAGTTGGCTAGTTTTCCCTGTTAGTTTCACTAAAACGTGTTTAATAAGTCAAATATTTATTTATTTTTAATTTGGACACACCTCGTACCAGAAATTATTGACGGAACAGCTGCAAATTACACATGTTTACAATATTCACACATGTGTAATGTATCAAAATCAATCAAATGAAATTAACACTAAACGTTGAAAATATACATGAACTGCTATTTAAAAGAAGTTTGAGCATCGATATAAATTTTTATTAAGATATTTTGTGGGGAGAGAAAATATCTTTTCTCTATTTTTCGTCCATATAAATCGCCTTAAAATAATAGGCATCTTTTTCCTCTTCATCCATCACTAATCCACACTTAATTTAATGATAATATCTTATTTGTATTTGTTTTCCCGAATATGGATTGAACGTACAACCGTGTATAATATTAGTTAAAATATATTTCATTTGTTATAGAACTCTTGTTTAGTATACTCGTGTACAAAAAGAATAGAGAATCATATTTCATATTAATACATTAGTAAGATTGTAAAATTTTTGAGATTCAATTGCAAATTTTTTAGCTTCACAGTATCTCATCACATACAGGGTAAGCAGAGGGAACCTGGTAACTTAGTGTAAAGATACTTGACTCTTGACTGTCTGCAGGATTCTTGGAGACATTTGCATGTTGAACGGCGAAAATCAACACTTTGGCTTTCCTTGCCCCTAGTGGAAATTCAGTCATTATCTCACTCATTTGGAAAATTGTGGAAATTCACTCACTTACAGTCCCCTTGATTTTTGCGCCACAACGGCCTCTATAATTTTTATTATCATTATTAACAATGAATCCGACTTCGTTATATCAATCATTGATTAATCATTATGTATCAGCAAGATGTACCTTCAAATGAGTTTACACTGAAGGTCGAAGCAGTGTGCGTGTTAATGGTGACGCTTATTCTTCGCGTTGGTGTGTGAATCACTTTTCAGGCTTGTTTATAAGTAAGTCTCAGTTTACTTGCTTTTTTATATTGTTTTTATTGAGTTAAACGTGAGAAATTAAATAATATTATTTATAAAATTGTAAATGTTTATTTTTGTCTAATAATGTATGAATGAAGATGAATTTTTAATTGGTAAAAACAAGAATATATGGATCATAAAATTACTGTATCATATAATATGAATGTACAATTATAGGTAAAAATTTTTACTAAAATAAGCTTATAATAACATTTAAGTTATTACTAAAATAAGGAAAAAGTTATTACTAAAATAAGCTTATAATAACATTTAAGATTTGGTTTTTAAGTGGTTAGAAGGCTATTTATGGTATGAATCTGTATTTAGATTGTACAATCGACCTCAGGATTCGCATTTTAATATATTAAGGTTAATTATTTTTTTATATTCCATAAAATATATCTTATGATATGACAGTTTGTTAGTATAAAGTGAAAAGTTAAAAAAAAATATTATACCCAAACTATTTCGAATTTTGGTCCGAATTTAAGAAAAAAAAACTTTTTTTTATTGCTTTGAATTAAACAAAGTTTTTTTATCATTGCAGGTTAGGTACCGCGAGAGAATAACAATCCTACGCGGCAACCACGAGTCACGTCAAATCACCCAAGTCTACGGTTTCTACGACGAGTGTCTCCGCAAATACGGCAATGCGTCCGTGTGGAAGCACTTTACGGATCTCTTCGATTTCCTGCCGCTCACTGCTTTAGTAGATGGACAGATATTCTGCCTTCATGGTGGGCTCAGTCCGTCTATAGATACATTGGATCACATCCGCGCTTTGGATCGCGTGCAAGAAGTGCCCCACGAGGGACCCATGTGCGATCTGCTGTGGAGTGACCCTGATGACAGGTGAGATCGTTTTTGATTAATGTATTTGGTCTACTGGTTAATAGTGATTGTGGGTTGGATCCGGATATGATATATGCAATTGTAAAAACAAACAAAAACAATATTAATTGAATATGACATTTACACTGCCTTATTATTGAAAAAGGAATTAAATTTAAAGTGGAAAGAGTAAAAAAAAGTAAAATACTTTTTAAATCAATAAAAATCGGATATTCCATTCAAAATATATACAAAATTTAAAAATTTCAATTTAACAATTTTTAATTTGAGAAAATAATTTATTTAATATAAAAATGTTGGTAGTTTTTATAATTCTTATAGAATTAAACGACTTTCTATCATGTTTTTTCCTTTCATGCGTTGTAATAACTATTGGGAGCTATTAAACAGAAAAATACATTCTCATTTATATAAATATAATATATATTATTATAATATAACATAAGATATTACCGAAATTTAAACCGATCTCAGCGGACGGACGAACCCGCAACACATCGACAAACAGAAAAACGAAGAAACAGACAAAATTTTTAAAAATTATTATTTCTGGTTCTATTACTTTGTTAATGTTAACGCTAATAATAATTTTTTAATGAAAATCAGAAATGCGGGTGGCATTTCTGATGGTTATAATAATTTTCACTTTAGACATCTTAAGTGCACTACAATCATACGTTATTTATTAAAACAGAAACGTAAAACGCTCACGAAGGCGCGAGCTTGTCGCTTGTTGTTTATATGTCGTTTCAAAAGTAATTAATATGAAAAATCGTGATACTTAAAGAGTCATGGCAAATGAAATTGTATGCTATTTCGAAACTTGACAACATCATTAAATCAATGACAGCAGGAGTAATTATAAAAATCAATATATGGAAATATAAAGTAAGATAACTGGTATGAGAACAGACACTGTCCAGTCGGTGTTTGATTGCTTTATCTTGACGATAGTGATTCATTTTGAGTGTTACGACAAGGGCACGCCTCGGCCGTCCCCGGATCTTACAGTGTAGTCAAAACATTCATACTCTGATATCACTTTTAATGTAGATTTTCCGCAAAATTATAGAATAAACGTCACTGAGCTATAAATGGCTTATATAAATATTAACTTTATGTACTATAAAGAAATTGATGATCCTTTGTTGACAAAATCTGTTTTCAGGTGTTCCAGTTTAGTTGTTGTTTTTGAATTAATTTGATTGAATTGCTGAAATAACATTAAAAAAAAGATAATTAATTGTTGAAATTTTAGTTATTATTCTGTGGGTCGCGTGTTACACGTACCCGTTTATTCACAAGGTTTTATTATATCGAGCATCATTATTATAATAATTATAAGAATGTATCACTTGTTTTTCTTAGATGCTTTGTTTATTTACTTGGCAATTAGATGTTTATGATCACTGTAGCAGTTTAAATTTGTCAACTCTGTTGCAATTTATGTTTATTGACAAATCTGCCAATTAATGGTTAATTATAATTAATATCAAATAATAATTAAATGAAACTTTTGAACTATTTTCGTGATAACAAATTTGTACAACTTCTGTTTGTAGCTACGTTTGTGGGTGGGTACCCCATTCAAAACAACGAAATATTTCCATTTAAAATGAAAATGATTATTTTATCGTATATATATATATATATATATATATATATATATATATATATAAAAGTAAGTATAAAGTAAGTGCATTTTTTTGCTTCTTATATAATGTGACCTTATAAGTCGGCTGAGGTCGCACACGCTTCCTCACCAACTATCGTATCGTAATTTGTTCATTTGTGAATCATTGTACTTATTTGTTTGTTAATGATAAATTGTTTTTATGAGTAAAACCTTCACGTTTTTCTAATAAAAATAATATATTTAACTTTTTTTAAAAATAATAATTAGCTACGTAATAAATTATTAAGTATTATGTAATAATTGTTTTTATACAGGACAGTAATGCTTGTAATGAAATTTTCAACAATTACAATAACAAAATTAAATAACATTTTATTCACATAATAAGTGAATGTTATGTAATTTATATATATTTCCCTAGATTTTTACCTTTTTCTTTGCGGCCAATTATTTATTTTGAATGGAAACATACAGTATATTAAAATATATTCTAATAACACTTAATAAATTTTACATATAGCAATTATGTTTCCACAAACTACTTACTTTAGTCTGAAGAACAACAAATTATGTGCATACAAAAAACGAAAAAGTTCCGTTCGGGACAAAAAGACAATTCATAAGTTCCTTTAAACAACCTTTGAAATTATTGAATTTTATTGTTATAGAAAAAAATTGTGCGGGATACATCGTGATAGCATCACGGTAGCATATCAGGGTAGGCAGAGGGAGTAACCATAATGTTAAGAAACTCCATTCCTCACTTTCTGCCGAATTCTGGAGGCGTTGCGTGTTGAGTGGCGCTTTTGTTTTCTGCTTATTACACTGATGATAAAAATAATAGTTAAGGTGAGCTAGAGGTCGTAGTGGTGCAATGTCCTTAGTGTTTCTTCTGACTACCACGCTATAAGTAAGATACAGCAATGTCTCCTGTATGCGGCAGTGTTTCCAGGTCGTTTCGACCCGAACGCTCGTTTGACTTGCCCTTTTCCATAAAAAAAAAACAGCGTGAAGCTATAAAAAAAATGCTGCAAAAAGGGTGATTTGATTTGATGTTTTATAAATATAATTCTGATATAACAGAGGTGGATGGGGTATATCGCCCCGCGGCGCCGGCTATACCTTCGGCCAGGACATCTCGGAGACATTCAACCACAGCAACGGTCTGACACTGGTCTCCCGCGCGCACCAGCTCGTCATGGAGGGCTACAACTGGTGTCACGACCGCAACGTCGTCACTATATTCTCGGCGCCTAATTATTGTTACAGGTTTGTGGATTTGATTAATGTTGGTGTATGAAATGTCTTGACATAATTTTTTTTTGTCTGCTATATTGTTAAGTAAAAATAAATTAAGTAAGGTGCAAGTTTGAAGTGTATCTATGAGGCGCTGAGCCGAGTTCTGGTATTGTCAATTTTTTTTCATATGGATCAACATTCAAAATTAAGAAGTTATTTGTCCCTGATGATAAATATGTAATAAAACATTAAAGCAATCTAAATGTAAAGACTAAGGTTTTTAATATTAAATTATAAAAAGTTAGCATAATAATACAGTAAGTTACTTATATAAACTTGTAATTATTTTCATATTTCTAAATTAAATATTTATTTAATTGCAGGTGTGGCAATCAAGCCGCCATAATGGAATTGGATGACATGCTTAAGTACTCATTGTAAGTGTCCTTTATTATTTATATTTTATTATACCATTAGAATGTACAAATAAATTTTATGATATTAATCATTATTTTAATACATGAGAATACATGTTACCTGGCTCTAATGTATATATGTAATGTAGGTGAAACTAAAATAAAATTATCTACAATTGAGGCCACGTGCTGTGGTATAAAGACAAATTGCGGCGTTGAGTTCCGCTTCTGAATAAAATTTTCTGAATTATTGGAAGTGGGAAATGTTGTTTAACATTAGGTTCTATCTGCTCCAAACTAGGAAATATGCAAAGAACGGCGTGAAGATAATTGTTTTAGCATTGAAATGTCTACTTGTGAATATATTATAATTATTATGTAAATAGTTATACTGGATACAGTTACGTGGTAATTTAGAATTAGAATTTCTTCAATTGTATTTTAATTATCTAATACCTCATTTATTCTGGAATGATTAGCAGCGCAAAGTGATGACAATTTAATTTGCGCGCGCAAATTAAATGACATACATTGTATTGTCCTTCCTCTGTGGATATTTAAGTTTATGACCTTTACTTGAAATCTACTTTGATTTTTAATATAATTTAAACATATTAAAGTATTATATAATTTGTTATACAGCCTTCAGTTCGACCCGGCCCCGCGACGCGGCGAGCCGCACGTGACGCGGCGGACGCCGGATTACTTCATGTAGGCTGCACGGTAGGTATTTTGTGTTTTATCAAGATTCACTTTGTATTTATTGCGTTGTCTTTTGGATAGAACTTTATTTAAAGTATTAGCTGAATTAAAAAAAAATGAGGGAAATTTTATATTTGTGTTTTTTTAACTTAACTTTCGTATGTTCAGTTCTAGCAATGCTTAAATGGGTATTTTGTTATGATTTAAATAAATTTTAATATACGATACAGGCTGTCGCTGAACGGCACTGCTTTTTTGGTGTAAACAAAATTATTGTGAATTTGAGAAATGAATAATTTTAATTTCCTCGTCTTAGTAAAAGGCGAAAGCGCGGCGAAAAACATGCAGTCTCAAACATTGAGCGGTCCGAGGGGAACGAAGTGTAACGAAAGATTCAAACTGCCTAACCCATACATTGTATGCGGGCTAGAAAAGATTGTGGTCTGGTTCATATTAACACTGTCGAATGTGAATATCGGCCATTTTAAAGGAGACCTTTCAATGTTTAAAATATATATTTTTTTTATGTACTGTCGTGGTTAATGAAAATTTACAGAGCTCTCTAATATTAGAGCTCTCTTAATAGGGACAGGCGATATGCAGTTTTGTGAATAAATGTCTTTAATTTGAACAGTTGTAACGCTCGCATTGAAGGCGCACCTGGAGCAGGCCGCCCCCGCCGCCACGGCCCGCGCAGCGCGGCGCACTGGCTCGCCGACACCGGAACCCACCCTCTATCACACCGCTACCAACATAGATATATATAATGTTTATTAAGTTGGTTACATTGGTAATAAACTTAATAAACTTTATACTCCCGTATATACGTCACCACGTGTTGATAAGTTGATATGCCGACTTGGAGATATATTTTTTTTATATCATAGTTAACTTTTAATAAGTGAATTATGTAAAATTTTCAAGGTTTTGGCGTGTGCACTGAGACAGATGTATCGGTTTAGTTATTTGGTCACCCTATAAATGAAGCAATGCTAATAATAATAATGATAGCTTAGAAATTATGTATGCAAATTGACTTATCAAACTTATTCACACCAACAACGATATGAATGTCGGCGTAGCGACCTCTGTATCACATTACTTACAGACCTACTTCTAGTAACTGCCGCCCTTGTCACTTGTCATACTACTTATTTCGGAAAATCCAACATTTTGGTTACTTATTAATGCCATTTAAAAAGCAATAATAATATATTTTTTATCTATATTATGATTTGTAAATTTCATTCTACGCATGACAATGCAGATGTGTGTGTGTCACACTGACAAAACTTAAACGTGTAAAAAAATAATTTATTTCTTTTGCTTTAATACACGTATTTTTTTTGTGTTGTTTTTATTAAATGTAACCAAAAATTAAATGTGAACAACATACTGTATAAATCATTCATTGGGCACACTCGCACTTATCCATGTCATGTCAATAATATTAATAGTGCGTTTTTTTTTATTATTTTCAACATTGTATTGGTTGTACTTTGAAAATCTGTAATATGAATTATAATTTTATAAAGCGAAACTGTAGTATTAATGTACGTATTGATAAT
>JBAIZZ010000064.1:444576-485667 GCA_037355905.1 Heliconius aoede | reverse complement strand
ATTATCAATACTAAAACCGCACATAAATCCATTATGTAATTTAAATTCGAATGTCGGTATGTAAATGTAATATAAAATGACGTTACAGCGCTTAGTGCTCTTATTGTATAATAGCCTAGTGATTATAATTGAGAAGGAGCGGTGAGTAGATGGTGGAGGCTGTGGCGGTGTAAATGTATGTAAAATTTAATCGTTAGGTAATTTGTTTGCAACAATCAGCGGCGGCCCCTCGGCAGCGGGGGGCTCCCACGCTGGTATGTTCATTGCGGCGCGTCACCTGTGTAACTTGCGATGTATCAAACACACTTGGAAGACCTCATTAAACTGCGTACATTTGCTATTCGGTAGTTTTATTTCCCGCCGTCTCGTGGACATACCGGCTGAGCTCGCCCGCCGACTGACCGCCGACGAGCTGGCACTTTGCGATCTATTATTATAAACCTGTCACTTGAAACTGTGCGATATCCAATTTTGATACTTTTAAAGTTTAGCTTTTAAATATGCATAGATTTGATTTTACGTACCCGGACGTGACGTCACGAGCGACGCACAACACCAGAGGGCGCCCGTCGCGCTCCTCGAGCAGAACAATGGCAAGCATTTAGTTTTATGACAGAATGGTTAAATTAACATAATTATATTGATTAATATATAATATTCGCCCGACGGACGTTACGTAAAGTATTAGATGTGTGCGTATAGAGTGCTCGGTACCATTCTGCCATTAAACGTTTGAGATGTGCATTTTTGGTTGATTATGTCTTACGTTCCTCCTGTTCTTGTGCCACAGTACCTGTTTGACAGATGAATGTTTCACAAGCGTGGAGCTTCCTCATAATTTTTATATGCTCTTTTTACATGAACATCATGGCATATTGAATATGTTGTTGACTTTAGCGCAAGCGCATTATATGATGTATCCCTTTGAAAAAATTATAGATAATGAAATATATACATTTTTTTTTATCGGTATCTGTTAAACATTTGGAATTTTATTTTTTTGACGATGGACGATAATAAGTGGTCGACTTTTTAATGAAATGTCAAAGTTAATTAACTAATGTATTGTACTATCGGTTAGCATTGATCATTGCAGTCTTGCACATTTGCAGTATGAAACACTACATCGTTTATGATCGACCATCTTGTAATATAAAACGTACTAAAATATATATTTATATAGTGGCGATGGAACATGTGACTTGTTTTCTTTATTTGGTTATTCACTAAGTGGCAATTTTCTATGGAATATGGAGATTAGGTACAGTAGGATTCCATGTTATAATTTATAAATCGCTTACAAAGCAAGGTAACATTTCCAAATCTGCACTTCGATTGAACGCGTGTGTACTCGATACAAAGACTTACCCACCAATGAGATCGGAAGCCACACGTTTTTTTTAAGTATTAAGTCTGTAAGTTAGGTAAACGAATAAAATATTAAAAACTAAAAAAAAATATACGAAATCGAGCCTCGTTTGTGCGAAATTGAGTAAGTGGCGTGTTTGATATTTGGTTTTACTGCGTCGTTCAAAATATTTCGCACGCACGATGCTCGTGTCTATTGATAAGGCTTTCCTGGCAACCCGCATAGGTCGACGTTCGATTCCCGCAAATATAACAACTTTTGTACGTGAATGTCGTAGTGTTGCGTTGTTATTATTATATACACATTATATTATATGTAAAATCCAAAGTTGAAGTCGATAATTGCAATAAAGTGAACGGAACGGTTTATTCTTTCAACTATGTACTACGCCCGATGATTAAAATTAGATAATAAATAAAATTAATTATAATAATGTTTTATTATATCTCCTTATTGATTTTTATGTTAATATGTAAAATATTCAAAACATACGTATTACGTATATACATTTTTATTAGTATACGTATCTTGGTGCGTATTTCTCAACAGGCTAATGTCTAATTAGAGATGCATACGATAGTTAAGTTGCAATATTTTTTCACGGTTTCTAGTAATTCTCCAATATTCTCATAATACATATTTATTTGTTACTTTAGACAAAATCTTTTTAGAAGGGAGATAAAAAAATAAAAAAAATGTTATCATAGATAAAAATTTATTTCCAAAATAAATACTTTCGCTTATCAATAATGTTACAATATAAGGCGTTGTGCTTCTTACTTCAATTCTTTTTATACAAATTTACCCTTCCATTGAAATTGACGTCAAATAAATAAACTAAAGCTCCAGGATACCAAAATTTAAATACAAAAATAAATGTCCAATTTACTTAAATAATAATTTAAAAAATCATAAAGCTAATATGTCGAGGCAAAGCGCGGCGTTGAGTTCTGCCACTCAACACGCTATGCCTCCATAATTCGGCAGAAAGTGGGGAACAGAGTGTCTTAATATCGAGGTTCCCTTTGCCTACCCTGCTGTGTGCGGGATACAGCGATACAGCAGAAAAAAAAATTAAGCTAATTATTCTAATCTTTATAACGCTATATTCGGAAACCTTCGCTATAAACTATAGGGATTTCCATAAATTTTAAACTAATATACAAAAAATAACTCGTTAATATGTATGTATGCAAATCTTTTTAATAATCTTGAAACAAAAAAAAGACCTAAGGTCAAGGAATGTAAAATATAATTGATAGTTATAACATTGTAAATCAAAGAGTTCGTGGGATTACTTTATGATTGGTCACTTGTAAAGTATTCATTTCTATATATATATATTGACATAGTAAAATTAGCAAATTAATTTCGTGTAAAAAAATTTAAAAAGACGTTCTTAATTGTCATGTCGGTGCGTTGTCTTTTTACAATTTATACTCTAAACCAAAATTCGTTCTTTTCGTTAGAAACCTTATGAACACTTAACTCATGTAAAAATATGAAATATTTTGCGTTAAAAAGTCAAGTTAAGAGCACATTATATTTTAAACAAAAGAAGGACAAGAATAAATAAAATACACAGAACCTATAAAGAAATTCTAAACATTTTATCATTTCAACAAATACTGATATCCTTATTAAATCTAACCAAATAAGATAAATTCACATTAATATATATTTAAACAATTAGATGTAAAAAAACCTACAACCTGTTATTTATTACTTACATATAGCTATTAACAATATCTTTGTGTAGAATCTGTTAAAAAATGTAGCGTTGTAGTGTTCATTATTTGTAAAAAAAATATATATTTCAATATATTTTAAATTTACTTACATTTAATACAAGTTTTCTTTTATGATTATTCCATATAATTATATTAGTCATAACATAGCCTCTCAAGAAAACAGATTACAAACTATAAAATTAAAAATATTAATATTTCGCTAATAGTGTATAACAAAAATGAAATGGCAACACTAACAACGCTACATGTCAACAAAAAATTGATAGTCCTAACTAAAAATTATTTATAACATTTTATCTATTACATCTCTTAAGATATTTTCATTCCAGTGTCGAGGTGCAACAGTTGTTTCATCAGCTCGTAAGTGGAGAAGGAGGTCGCCACCATCGGTATGGCTCGTATGTAGTTGACGGTCATGCCGCGGTACAAACCTTTGACAATGCCGTTGTCACGGTATATGAGTGTTAAAGTTTTAACCATGCCCGTTCTGAAAATGTTTCTTTTTGTTAATTAATTATATTAATATATATTAATTTTATTTGCAAAGCTTGTAAAATGATGTAATATGTAATGTTACATAATTAACTTTTTATGATAAGGTCAGTCGTGGCGCAGGGGCACAAGTGTGGGACTGTAAACGCGACTAGTTGTGGGTTCGATCCATACTCAAGGAAATGTTTAATATTTTAATTTTTTAGCTGTGGTGTCACAGCGCAGCGTTGATGAACAAAATGAGGAATGGAGTGTCTTAACTTAAGTTACATTAGCCTACCCTGCTGTATGGCGGGATGCATCGTAAATCTTCACGCTGCATTTAAATTAATTTACAAAATTTATAAAATTACGTAAGATATACTTTTTATAATATATCAAGTAATTTAAAAAGTAAGCGTTTTTAGAATTGTCAACGGTAGGTATGATACGCTTTTTATGAACAAATAACAATAAAAGTACAGAAAAACCAATAGCAAAAATAAAAAGTAAAAATAAAAAAAAATATAAAGAACGTACGTAGTAACTTGCGTTTATTCGTTTATGATCACTTATTAAGCAAAAAAAAAAGAAGATAAGCATGTTTAATAAAATTTATGAATGAGCTTGTAAAAAAATTGTTAAACGGTAAACGGTACTCTTAAGTATAAGCCCTTAGGTATGAATATATGAGAAGCCAGATAACGAGAAATTGCATAATTAAAGAAAAATATATTTTATACCAACACCTACGGGTAATACCAACCTTCTGTTAGTGTTGCCAACACCAGTGCAAGAAATATGCAATAAAAAATAAAATATTAATATATTTATTAGCTAAATTAGTAAATAAAACGACAAGAAAAGTGAGCAAAATAATTATAAATGTAATATAAGCATAAAAGTGGAATTAACTACTTATAGGTGCAACGCTACAAATAATATATATATATTTATTGTGCATAAATTATTTTTATCGAGTTTCGTCTTATGCAATAATTATTTTCCGTGTTATTTTAGAGAAATTTTATAATAATATTGTTAATTATCAATTATTATTTTCGTATAGAATAAAGTTTTTAGTCTAGACTATGCATGAGCTACGACAATAGATATTGAAGCTAAGAAAATTTCTACAGAAATTTAACCCCTTTTATTCTAAAATGACAAATGTAAAACTTATTTCTAATCCACATCTTTTGCTTATTTTATGTAGTTTTTTCTTTATTAATTCTATCTCTTTTTATAATAGAGGTAGAATTAATGTGAAAGTTTATGTCACTTTCACGCAAAAACTACAGAACGGATTTACATGAAACTTTACAATAAATAGCTTATATATCAAAATGAAACATACGCTACAATTTATGTAAAGATTTTCTATAATTTACCTGCCATAAAACAATAAGTTTAAGCGTTTATAAATATGACTTACCCAAATTTCGCTGTTTCTGGATTCATACAAGCAAGTTGCATCCGTCGTCGGGTCACATCCAGCGGATACGAGACTGACTGGGCGACCGCGCCCGCGAGACCACCGCACACTAACTTACCTGGCACGGTTAGTACTAGACCACCTAGACATTAAATGTTATGTAAGTATAATATAATTAGCTACAAAATTAGAATGAAACGTTTTAATTATATCAATATTTAAGCTCTGGAAGACGAATAGAGCTTGCTATTAGAGCAGTTGAATTAAAGAATGACAAGTGTCCAAAATCACTTTTTAATTTTAAATCAACAATTTATATATTATCTGTAACAATGTTAAGTTTTCTTTTCAACTCTCATAAAACGTATGTAAGATGTATTAAGAAGACAAGTATCTCAACAGAATGGATTTAGATGAAACTCAACAATAATATAACTTACACTTAAGAATAGCACACGGGCTAAGCTTTAAGTTTTAACTTGGACAAAATACAACAATGACCTTAAGCGAGCGAAGCCTCGTTTGGGTGGGTAGTTCATTATAACAGTAACTAAAACACTTTTATGACAAAAATATAGACTTACCGGTATTCCTTTCACATTTGCGACACAGTGTGCTGGGTAGATACTTCATGCAAAAGAATTTTAGAGATTCAAAGCAATAAAAACTGAAGCCCGCATACGGAACCATCCCCACCATAGTCGGTACGAAGCCACGGTATAATGCGCGTATACCGCCCTCCTGCAATATAGACAAATATAGATAATTTAAAGATTTTTTTTAAGTTAAATTAAATGTTTCAGAATATTTACTTCAAGAAGAAAATGTTATTATCAATTTTATGAGACCTAGGAAATGAAAACAAATACAATTTAAAAAAAACTTACAGTCTTGAATATAGTGGTGGCAGCGTGAACAATGCCAGTGTACCGGTGTTCCCCCGTCACTTGGAAGGCCAGCCTGGCTCTAATGGTATCTAGAGGGTAAGTCAGGGTGACCGCAGTCACTCCAGCCCCGGCGCCAGCGACGAACTTGTCACCGTGTTGAACTAACGGTATACTTAGACCACCTAGATACTGAAACAAAAAGAAATCATTAGTTTCATTTACATACTTTTTAAAAAATCAGCTTTACTCTGTATCCCGCACTCAGCAGGGTAGGCAGAGGAAACCTCTGGAATTCTGGAGGCATTACGTGTTGAGTGGCGGAACTCAACGCCGGGCTTTGACCAGTCGATTTTACAGTCAGACAGGGCAGGGGACAGGGACAGAATTACGGAAAGTAACGACATCGAAAACCCGTATTCACATGAATGCATTGTGGCTAGCGACATCTAACGGCTTACAAATGTGTTTTTAAAAATTCATTTACGCTTCTGTTCCGTGACGATTGCCTTTTGTGAAATACTAGAAAATCTTTTTCTTTTTATTTCAAAGAAAATTATTAAAAATCCACAAGTAGGTAGGTAGTGGTTGACAAAATCCAAAAATAAGAGAATATATACACTATTAGGTAGTGTTAAATGGTTATATATATGCATAAGTCAGTCAGTCAGGCATATTTTTACACGGTTCTTACGTTTTTAAGAGGAGGCCTAGGCAAGAGGGAACCTGGAAATCTAGTATTAAAACTCTCCTGTTACCCTTCTTTCTGCCTAATTCTGGACTAAAATTATGGCACACGGTCTCCTCGTGACTTTCAAATTTAAATAATAGAGTCAATTTGTACGTCACATATATTCCTTAATCGTGCGACGATCGAAAGCAATTGTCTTGAACTTTATATTGGTCAACAGTCTCATATAAAACTTTCAATTGAATAAAAAATTAGTAATTTTAAGCAGAAGCAAATGATTCATCGGAAATCTTCTATCATTTCGATAATTCGAGGAAACTCATTTAAACAAATTTCATATTAGTAAGTTATATATTAAATTTGTAATAAATACAAATTCATAGTAGGTCAGTAGTAGTAAATATGTTCGTATAAACGTTATGTATCTATTGATAAGTATGATTGTACTATATTATGTTCATTTACTGATATGACATAAAGAGAGATGGACACAAATATTAATATTAAGTGAAAATTTAATCAACGACTTCGGATATTATAACATAACTACTAAATAAAATATATAACATTTAATTCTAAATTATATATTACTTAAATAAGTAATATATAATTTATCAATAAATTTATAAATAATTATTGATACAGCATGAAGATAAAACAACAACTAGTACTTTCCAGCTTTTGTAAACACGGCGCAGCGTTGAGTTCCGCCAATCGCAACGCAATATCTGCAAAATTGGGCGGAATATAATGGGTAACATTGAATTAATACCTATATAATTAACATAACTTCGATCAGCCTAAGCTCTGTATAATAATTATATGATAATAAAATATCATAAACAGCTATATAAAAATTTCATGTTGTAATAATGTTCTCTTTACAACCATATCAACTTTTCTTCCTCTAAAAACGTACTAATCCTATATTTATTTTGAATCCGAGGTTAAAAGTTCACGGCCGTGGGTGGCTCAATCAGATAAAGAAATACGCTTCCGGAAATAGACATCTCACCTGGTACATATTCAATATAAAATATAGCTTTCAGTTTTTCTTTTTATTTAATGTATTTGAGTAATTTTTGTATTTTTTAAGAAAAAAAGAACCCTTATAAGATCAATTTGTTTTCCGTCTGTCTGTCTGTCAAGAGCTTTTATCTCAGGAACGCTTGGAGTTCAGCGGAAAGTGGGGAACGGAGTGGGTTAGCTCGAGATTCTTTCTGCCTACCCTCCTGTGTGCGGGATACAGCATGAAGCTGATTTAACTTAATTAACTTTGACTATATGAAATAGGTAATAATTAAATTTATAAAGATTTTTATTCATTGAGTAATTTCTTAATGTGTACTACATTATTATTATTATTATTATTAAATGTCACATTAATAAAAAACCTCTCGTGATTTTAAGGTCGTCATCATGTCTCGTGATATAGCATTTAAAACAGAATCGTTCACGCTTCATTGAACATTTACTATTATATAATTACACGTCTTCACAATAAAAACACTAATTATTGTCGTCAATATTTAAACTTAATGGCTTGTGAGTATATTTTCTTGTATGAAAATTCACATATTTCTTATGGAATGGAAACCTACAATTTAAAAAAAATTATATTCTCTAATCTGATTTAACTTCACGCTGTATCCTTGTCCTAGGCAGGCAGAGAAGAAGCAACGGTCTCTACATACTTCTTTCGCCTCCTCCGCTGTCATCAACCTCTCCATACATGCCCTCCGGGGTTCTTCATAATTTTTACGTGATCTTTATTCAGTACCTTTGATACTGTTTTCGAAGGTCAACCGAGGTCTCCCCTTATCGCTCTTACCGCTCACTTTTCCTTTATTTTATTCCTTTTTTTGCCATTTTTTCATCACACATTCGTTCGACGTGCCCAAACCAGCTGAGCACGTTCTTCTTCATTCTCACCGTGTCGCCCTCGCTAGTGGCTGTCATTCTGTGTATCTCTTCATTGCGGATTCGATCAGCCGAGCTGACTCTGCATATCCTAGGAAAAGATCGCATATCCACAGCATTTATCTTTCCCTAATTCTTCTTCTGTACCCGCGTTTCGCTGCCGTCACACAACAATGTCGGTACCAACACTACATTGTGTCCGGCCAGACGCGCAGCTGTGACGTTACCGGCAGCAACACGCATTTTCGCATTCATATTAAGATATATTTAATTATATTTTGTAGTATTATAATTTTTCATTAATTTCTAGTTTATGATAACGCGATCAAAAGATAAGTAATTCAATTGAGCATGGTTTTTTTATTCTGTGATACAAGGCGAGTCTCGGTAGAGTAATTCCGTTTAAAATACAATATGTTGAGACTTATTAACATTCAACCAAGCAACAAATGCATTCTGTGACTACTTTACCTATAGAAATAATTAAGTTTTTTTTTTATGTAAATACGTGTAGGTACTATAAAGTATATTTTTCCTATATGGCAATGAATTCGATTCCGGATTTACACGGCACGCACAGTCGTAGCGGTCGCGACGACATCGACCGCACCTTAAAAAACCGTGTTAGTGTGCCACAAGCAAAATCAAATCTTTTTATGTATTACCAACATTCTAATCTATATCCTAATTACTAATTGAGGATTCACGGCTGCAGGTGATAAATCACATTTTTGGATTTTAACAGTTCTAGGCGTAAATTATGATTCAAAGCGCATTTCATTAATTATGCACCCTAGAAGTGTCGTTTTTTTAAAAATCTTATTAAAATTAAAAAAAAAACAAAAACATATTCCAAAAAAGAAATTATATTAAAGTTAATATGTGTAGAAAAAATATAAATTTGAATACCATATAACATGTTATTTTAGAAATATTTTACAGTTTAAGTAGTTTAGTTTAGTTCGTGGTAATGGCGTTTCAAGATAAACTTTTAGCCCAAACCACTTAAAACCTTAAATTTGTTTTTAAATTTGGCACTAAATTTTAAGATTAATATATTCCATTTATCTTTACACGTCATCACTTATTTTAAAGCAACGTGCAACGGTGTAGAGGCAACGGAAAACGTGAAAGTAAGCACAACGATATTTCAACATACATTATATGTAATATTGCAATAAATTTTAAGACGAGCACGCAATCTTTTGTAGGTACAATATACTGTTAAATTTTCTGCTTCACTGAGATCCTGCTGTTTACTTTTGTAATTTTTTATTATACATGTATCTTTTATCCCTTTATTTAAATTAAATACATACTATGTTAAAATATCGAGGAAGTTCTTTTATTTTTTTATGTAGCGTTTTCATCGTTATCACTACAAAGTACTTAAACTTTGAACAAAGTCGCTTTCCGCAGTCGGTCCCTATGTATGTATGCTTAGATATTTAAAACTACGTAACGGATTTTGATGCGGTTTCTTTTTAATACGTAGAGTGATTCAAAAGAAAGGTTTATATGTCCATTATATAATAGAGAAATATTGTTATTTTTGAAATTTCTAATGTGGTGTCGTAAATAATATCATTTTCTTACATTGCAAATGCAATCTGA
Source organism: Heliconius aoede (assembly GCA_037355905.1). Classification (NCBI taxonomy): domain Eukaryota; kingdom Metazoa; phylum Arthropoda; class Insecta; order Lepidoptera; family Nymphalidae; genus Heliconius; species Heliconius aoede. Next base: position 475,532 of record JBAIZZ010000064.1, on the reverse strand, counting down.
ACTCTACGAGTTTTACCAAACTATTGTACACCTTGGAAAGGTTTACAGAAAAGTCCTCGATGGTATATGTTCATCTCGTAAGAATAACTCACAATATAATTTTTTTGTCATTTACTTTTTACGACAAATAATATCTAATTTTTGACGCGATTTTAAGCAATGCAGCATTCCTTATCTAATTAAGTTATGTAATTAAGTACCTTACTTAAAACACGTTGTAAATTTAATATAGATTAATGATGATACACTATATATATAGATTGTTAATTTATTATAGATATAGATATTTGTCATTTAAATGAATGTTTACATAGATTTTACAGATTTTAAATGTAGAGTCATTTAGTTGTGGCGTAATTTAGTTTATTAAGTTTAACCGAGAGTAGCCGCGAACGGGTCGCTAGTTTAAATATATTTATATTTTAGTGTATTATAATTTATTAATCAGTATTAATATAATATTATTTAAACGTAACGTATATACAAGCGGAATCCTTAGACAAATCTACACCGTAACAGCACCGTTACGTTTCGTTTCTTTCGCCGTTACATATTCATATACTGTTATTTTCATATCTTATTACTGTTTTTGATTAATACTTTCGTATTATAATTGATTAAACTATAAAGCGATGTGGAACATAATTTACGAGTCTTATTTATTTATACTTTTATACAAAAAAACCATTTTAATATTTATTTAACTCCAATGATAATGTATAATATAATTTCGAATTTCCGTTGCCACTATACGATATTTAAGGCGTAAATTACTATGCAAGCATAAAATCACATGGTTTTTCTATTTAAAACGATGATACTTAGTCACGATTAAGTATTTGTAATATGTAGTTTACCTATACTGTTAAAGTACACATTTCTTAGATATTTACGAAGTGTTGTTGCGTAAAAAACATAGGGACTTTGAATTATAAAGAATCAAATTAATATTTATTTATTAATATATATAATATCTTCAGAAAGTTAAACATTACCAGTTCAAATGCAAATGTTGCAAAATGATTATAACTTTATACATATTCATTTTGTTCATGCAATACTGAGTATAGTCTTAACTTTGATTAAAGATGGCTAACACATTAGAAAGACATATGAATGGCGAAGTTTCCACTATAAAAAAGAAGAAGATTGCTAAGAATGATCTAGCATTATGTAAGATGCAATTTATTCAATATTTTTTAATTTTTTTTTTGTTTATTTATTTTATTCTCACACTAAGAAGAATAAATATTTTAAATTTTTGAAAGATAGTAAAAAAAGCAAACAATATACTGCTTCTTGTCCTATTGAATGATATTATTACCAATACTCTAAGTAGTAAATGTTTCGTATCTGTCCTTAGTGTAAGTTATCTAACATATTTTCAACATTGCAATTAGCAATATGCACTGTATGTTTAGTATGTTAACATGGAGTAGAAAGAGGTTTTTGTAAAATAACTCTGTTTTCGCTACTACAAAGAGAATTGAAATAATAAAGCAGTGTCTGCTGCTGTGAACAATGTTTGTGACAATTCTCATTGAGGGGGTGATTTACTGCCTATATCACTTCCTTACTTTAGTAAGAAAATAAAGCATGGCTTTGATATCCACAATACTACATACATTTTTTGTTGAATGTTTTGACATTAGTTTCCGCTTATGAGCTAAGCATTCTTGCTCAACAGAATAAAGCTGTAAAGCAGATTTTCCAGATATAAATTATATGTTCTGTTCTTTTTATTATGGCATTCCGAACGTGCCAGTTGAGCACAAAATCACTTCACCAATGACACATTGTTTGGAGAACACCCAAAAAATAAATTATATTCTATGTAGTTATTTGGTGTATTTGAAAATATATTTTTAGGTCTATTCCATTTTTCATAACTACTTATCTAGTATTAAAAAAAATCATTAGTACTCACTCTTTTATAAATTTCAAAACTTGTAAACTGTGTAGCTGCATATGGAAAAATTCTGACCATCTGAGCACCATTGCCCTTATACAATGCAATAAGGGATTCCTGCTTCACTATTGCCATCAGTCCACCAAACACCCCATGGTGCTTATAATGAGCCGACTGTGCCTGGAGAAGGATCTTTATACGGTCTAGAGGAGCTACAGTGGTCTTAGCACACATTCCAGCAACTCCTGAAACAATAATATTTATGTTAACAAAATAGTGAATGTGTACTCATTTTTTATTTGATAAGCGTCCAAATAGTTACTGCTAGCTAGTACAAGTGTAATGCTTTATTTTCAGTTTATAAGATAATTCAATAAACTTACCACCAGCTAGTAAATTTTTGAGTATAAAATCGAGATCGTTTTTCTGTTCCATTTTAAGAGCCATCTTAAAATAAAATTGAGCAAGTGCAAACAATTTTCCTCGTTGTCCACTTAATACTCGTTTCGAATAAATATTTGACAATAATTATTAATGAAGACCAAGGGACATTTCTTCACGAATCAGCACGTAGCATAATAAACACACTTTCACTTTGGACAAACAAAACTTTCTTCCCGCATTCATCACTTGTACAATGCGACATTAATAAAAATAAATTAACAAATAACACAGATAAAAATATAATTTTGAATTTTTAGATCCGAGTTAATATATATATATTATTAACTAATAATTGTCTACATTATTGAACAGAAATCGCTTCAAGTTCACACATCCGACCTAGTCGAAAGGTTTTCGTTCATCTGACAAATGACATTCGTCATGTCGTCACATTGACATAATTTCTATGATTGTATATGTGCTATTACAAGTAAAAATAAAAATAAAATCGTTTTTTAATCTATGTATCTTACAAATATACTTATAAAAAATTTAATTACATTAATATTTAACAACAGTTAACTGTTTAAATAAATAAAATAAAAAACAAACAGTGTACGGATAAGAAAAAATGGAGTCGCCATCTAGTTTACGTATATTGAACTAGGAAAGTAGGTCATTATTGAAAACTTATTTAATTTCAATTGTAAGTATAAGGACTGACGATTGAAAAATAGTCCTGAAAAAGCATACTAACTAATAAAGATAATTAATTCCTAAACATTTATAAATTTAAATATTATAATATTACATGTTTTATAGCCAGTATTTACTTACAAAATAAAATAGGAATGATAGTTCAACATTCAACATTCGGGCCGTGAAGTAGGAGCTTTTGCTACGTGCGTCATTTATCCTGGAAGGTTTGAAGGTCACCTTGATAGAGCGCGAAAGCTCAAACGGGAGTGGCAATGGACGCTCTGTGAACTATGAAGTCATTTGAATTTTCGGGTGCATGCCCGTCCGCACGTTACACATCGCACAATGGTATAAAAGTAAACAAGACGCCCTCAAATAAGATTTCAATATGTTGCGTGATATAACACACGTTACAAATATGTCTGTATAGAGTTATTCGCTAGTCCAGTTGGTTGCTTATATATAATACGTGTTAATAATTTATTTTTTGGTTAATATTTATTGATTATTAATTAAAATTTTACAATAATAATAATAATTTATTTGCTTTAAATTATTGTAATATAATATACATAAGTGAAAATGGATGTTCCGGCTAAAGGAAATATTTTGGGGCGTAAGTATTACTTTTTACTATTTGGTGTATTTTTTAAAAAAGAAGTGGAAAATTTATTTTAATGTGAATAAATAAAAAATAACCATATATTTTTAATTATTCTGGATGCAGGTATATTTTAAAGTAGTTTTAAAAAAATCGCAATTAGAAGTAGTCATTATAATATTTCCCAAAAAGTTCATATCTACCTTAAATTATTAATAATTTATTTAAAAATATTTATATTTTGAAACATTTCTTAAATAAGCTACTGTTTGTATACATTTGTACTTTGACCGTAAAGGTCAATTTCCCGTTTTATGTAAAGGTAAGTAATATTGTATTCCCTTTTTTTATATATTGTTAAATTTTGGAGATTCTATACTAGTAATATTTGTTGAGAATATAACATCTCTTTTTCTTTCGTAGGTTTCTTTGTGCTTTCACTAAATTGCGTCATTTAATTTTTCCAAATTTCTTATCTTACAATATAATAATATCATATGTATCATATATATACTATATTTTATTTCATATACCCGTAACTCATATCAAACAATGCTGTTTTCTGAGTAACTTAATAGTTGCTGTTTACAGTCTACAAGCAATTTATTTAGAAAGTGATTAACTAATTGATTTACTAACTGATACTACTGAACTGATACTGTACATACGTACATACATACACCCATATATATATATATAATATTTCGTAGAATATCATATATATAAGGAAAATTTCAAATAAATATTGTTATTGTTTATTTATATACAATTATATATAAATAGACATATTACGCACGTACGCCTCTATTCATTTTCTATGTAAGTACTTAAAGTCAATTAGATATTAGTCATTGTTATATAATTTATTTTTAAACATAATTTAATTTAATTTGAATTTTAATTGCTAGTTCTAAGAAATGGTTAACAATTATTGTGAAATAAACATTTACGTGTTTTAATTATAGATTTTCCTGTTTAATGTAAATTATTACTCGGTATAAGGTTTGAGGACATGGAAAATGTTATGAGAAATATTAGGAACATATTATATTATAATCTGTGCACTTACAACTTATGTTGGTCCTTTAAATTTTTTTATCTGTAAGAGATTGATTGTAGCAATAAAGCCGCCTCAGTAAAATTTTTATATTTTTTTAGCTTGATGCTGTGTTCCACATACAATAGCGGCCTTCAAAGATTATATTGATTTTATTGATTCCCGTCTGAATGGTTATTCGCAGGTTATGCAGATGAGCGCTAGTTTTAAAACACTCCGTTCCCTACTTTCGATAGAGCGAGGAAATAAAGATATTAAATAATTCCTTACCCTGAGTGGGAGTCAAACTCAACACCGATGCGTTCACAGCTACACACGTGTGCCTTTGTGCTACAACGGCCTTTACTATATTATATGAATTCGTGTTTATGTTTTTCATAAAAGACTAATTTATCCTATTTATCGATTTTGTTATAGGATTAGTACCCGCGCGGTACATTTTCGCGGTCTTGGGTTCGATAGGAATGGCGATCGTCTATGGGTTAAAAGTGAATCTGTCCGTTGCTATGGTGGGCATGTTGAATCACACAGCCCTAGAATTAGCTCATGAAGCGAGAAATGTAGAAAATTCAACTGTCGTTACTGATGTAGACTGTGAGCCTGCGGAAAGCTCTTCTGTTGTTAAGGTAACATTATTTTTTATTTATTATTCATATGAGTATTGATAGACAGTTAAGGAAGTTAGTAAGTACGTATCCAGATATTAGAAATATTTAATATATAGACTTTTATATTATTTTTTATTAGATTTTTAATAATATTTTTTTATTAGATTTTTATTAAAAATAATTTGCAAGGGATGTGAATCCACATTCGTCACGTCGTCGGGGACGTTCTTATTTTGTATTATTGTGTCGAAAATTTTATAAAAAAAAAAAAACCAAACATTAAAACTTTTGTCCTATTCCCTTTTAATTTTTTTACCAACCTATAGACAGATTGATATAAATGTATAAATATAATTAAAACTTTAGCGCATTTGTTATCAAAACATGTATGTGGTTTCATAATGTGTTGATGGTAGACGAAGGGAATGACCTTCGTTATCTCATCAACGTCGTGTAGGCGCACACTGCATATTAACACTTAAGCCGAAGTAATAATATTTTAATAATAATAACTTATTATTAGGTCCTTACATCACCTGACATATGAAATTTGTGTGTGACCTCCCATAGGAAGAACAAAAAGTAGAATATATTTTTTAATATATTTATTTAAACAAAGTATGAACCACTGTTATCTATGCACTTTTTGCCATCTTATCTTTTATTTGAACGGAAATCAATAAAATCTTTGAAGGCGGTTTGGACTGTCCTATCAAAATATTTTTTTCCCCTTGCAAGAAGTTATCCGAATTTCGAAAAAAATTTGGATTTTTGGTAATCTGTTGGAGAAAGGTCCGGGGAGTACGGTGGATGTCTCAGACAATTGAAGCTCTTCTAATTTTAAAATAACATTTTTTTTTATTTTAAAATACAAGGGACGTGCAGGTAATAAAATAATAATAAAATTTATTTTCAAACAACTCGTCCTCTGGAAACGTACGCGCAAGTATATATATAGAATCAGTAAGTACGATCATAAAGATCAGTGATTTATGTTTGCATTAAAATAAATAAAAAATCTTGTATAGAATATTAAAATATATATTAAATTGAACAGTGCTAGTGCATAAGGAAATTGAGTACGTAGTTAATTTCTTTAGATTCAATGTACAAAATAGAGACAAGTTAAGACACTACGTCCCTCACATTCAATATTCAGATAAACACTTTGTTCTATAAGGTACGTATATGAAAGTAATTTATTCACCTAGTGAGGATTGAATCCATAACCATCGCGTTTTAGTCATACCCCATACGACACGACAACCGGAAATAACATAAATTAATATATTTTTATATATTTTTTTCTTATTTCTTAATTATATTACTTTTTCTTATATATTATATGTTAATTCTCAATCAATTCTTTCAAAAATAATAAAACCACAGTTGTATGGTTTTATTTTAAAGTATTCAATCAAACCTTTTAATTTTTTCACCCACAAACGAATCTAATTTAGGTGCTCATCTAAATAAATTGCCATATGCTTTTGGATCGCTTCCAGTAAATTTATACACACTAAAAATTTATATTGATTGTTGCTGTTGAGGCCCGTTTTGGTGCAGGAGCACAAGTGGGACAGTAAAGGTGATAGATTATAGGTTCGATTCCCACTTCAAGAGAAAAAATATTTAATATTTCAATAAATCAACACGTATTGCCTCCAAAATGGGGAACGGAAGAGTTTTAATGAGAACAGAGTGGTTCCCTCTGTAACAAAAGTATCCAGAGAGAGAGAGAGATCCTATAAGAAACCAGTGTGTACAAATGAAGTGATAAAAATAACTAGAATATACGCAGTTATTCAAGTTTAACCTTGTTTTACAGCTTCTTTTGAGCTTACATAAAAATTAAGGCCAATGAGATATATGGTCAAAGTAAATTGGAATGCTATTTGTTGAAGTTCTTTCTAATCGATTTTAATGAAAATAAATGGTGGAATCAAATATAATGTAATTTCTGTTTGTGACTTGTTGACGGAGCTTTTATGATGCATGCGATATTGGTTTGGCTATTTACAGAATTATGGCTTCGAGATATTTACGAACGTAGTTGGTGCGGTTCGGAACCTTGCATCTATTTAATCAACTTTACATAAGCCAGGGTAGGCAGAGGGAACCTAAGGTTAACCCTTTTCCTACTAGGTTCTCTTTGTCTATGCTATGCGGGAAATAACGTAAAGCTTCTTTCCTATACGAATATTATAGATACAGATATTTTTGCACTGTGGTATCTTGAAATTTAAATTTTATGTATTTGCATAGCTCCTACATCGAAAAGAGTGAAGACGTCGTCGCGCAGGGGCAAAAGGGTGAGACTGTGACGCGACAATTGTAGGTTCGATTCCCACTCGAGAAAGTGAACTTCACTCTGGCACGACAGCAAAAGCCCGGCGTTGTCTTACACCAGTGTCTACCCTGCCTACCCTGCGTTATGTGGGATACAGCGTGAATTTGATTTTTTTATTCCTACATAAAATCGTTTTAATATAACATTAACTTATTTGTTTCAGGAAGCTGATGGACCCTTTCTTTGGTCGTCAGAAATACAAGGAATAATATTGAGCTGCTATTTCTGGGGATATTTCGTTTCTCAAATTCCCGGTAAGTCTTACACGGTTTCGCAGTGGTTTGCAACAGCGGCTACATTAACAGTTAACTAGGTTATTCCTTAAATGTTGCAAGGAATCTGAGTTCAAATTGTACTAAGTTTTCTGATCTAAATATAATAATGGGTTTAACTGGAAGAAAAGAAGTAAACAGAAATACATGTAACATATTTATTTAATAATTACTATTAATATTTTTTCCTTCAGGTGGTCGTATAGCCGAATTGTTTTCCGCGAAATGGGTAATGTTCTTCAGTGTGTCCATCAATGTGGTCTGCACTTTGCTGACGCCGGTGATGGCAGAAGCTCACTACGCGGCAGTGGTTGTCATGAGAGTGGGGGAAGGGGTGGGAGGGGTAAGTCCTTTTTTTTATTTACTTCATATTTTAGGTATATTTGTCGTTTCTTAAAACATTTGCTAAACATTAATTGAGGCCAACGGGGGCGCAGGGGCACAAATGTGTGGCTGTAAACGCAAATGGGTGTGAGTTTGATCCCAATTGAAGGAAATTAAATCTATATTTTTATCTCTTCGCCCTGGGTTCGATTCTTACTTGGTGCAGCAGTAGCAGGTGAAGCTAACTAATTAATTTACATATTTCTATTATGTAATATAGGGTGTAACATTCCCCGCAATGCACGTGCTCCTGTCTAAGTGGGCGCCGCCGGCCGAGCGCAGTGTGATGGCGGCACTAGTATACGCGGGCACGTCGCTGGGCACAGTCATATCCATGTTGATGGCGGGCGTACTTACTGCTAATATTGGTAAATATTAGGGTTTTATTTTTTCCGTATCTTTTAAGGAAAAGAGGAACCCCTATAAGATCACTTTGTTGTCCGTCTGTCTGTCATCAGCTTTTATCTCAGGAACGCTTGGAGATATCGAGTTGAAACTTAAATCTACGATTTCCTACCATAATTTCCAAAAAAAATACATATTTCTACTTAAAAAAATATATGGTCGTTTATACCGCAAAAGACGCATATTTCGACACTATAAAAGGAATCAAAATTAATACATAAAGATATATATAATTACAATATTACTAATGTCGCCAGGATGGGAAAGCGTGTTCTACGTGATGGGTGGTCTATCCTGTATATGGTGTATCCTGTGGGTGTGGTTGGTACAAGACTCTCCTCAAACACAACCTCTTATCAGTGAAGAGGAGAGAAAAATGATTGTGACATCACTCGGTGGAAGCGACAACAAACATAAGGTAGGAACGTTTATTTTAATATAATTTTTTCCCTGTGGATATTTCTTTAGATTGGATTCTAGACGTTAGTTTCAATTTGCTATTTAAATATTAAATTAAAGCTTCACACTGTATCCTACATATAGTAGAGTAGGCAGATGAGAACGTATGGTTAAGCGGTCAGAATCTTTTGACGGCTTCCAAGAGGCGTTCAAATCCTGTTACGTTCAAAGTTTTCTAAAAAGTATTTTTCTTTGTTAGCTTAAATTTAATAACTTATATATAATACAAGAAAATCTTTTCTTCTAGAAACTTTCAGTGCCTTGGAAGGCGGTGTTTACATCCGGCCCCTTCCTCGCAATCCTGGCGGCGCACGCTTGCTCCAACTGGGGCTGGTACATGTTGCTTATTGAACTGCCCTTTTATATGAAACAAGTGCTTAAGTTTAATATGACTGAGGTAAGATCTTTTATCTATATTATTGACGTGTCTATCTGTTATTTTAATATTTTTGTCTCTTGTTTGTCTTTTTTGTTAATCTGGGCTAATTTTAGTTACACTTTGAAACATTTTTTTTGGTATTATAATCGCCGCACTCGAGCAGCTCTGGTTCTTTAATATTATACATCTTTTTTCCTAGGAAAATAATAACTAAATTTTATAAATTTAGCTATAACTTAATAAGTCTTTTTTAATTTTTTTTTCTATTTTAGAAAGACTGTAAAATGCTATTGAGCAAAAAAAGAAATTGAGAGAGCTAATTGAGCTATTACGTACTCAGAGATTTCTTTGAATTTTGTAATATAATATTATCAGGATTTCTTTGGCACGATTTTAAGTGGGCTCGGATATTTCATTAAATACTTTTATTATATAAAATATTACATATAATATTTAAATAATAATTTCAGAACGCCGTCACGACAGCTTTACCATTCCTATCGCTATGGATCTTTAGTATTGGGCTGAGCAGGTTCTTAGACTGGATGCGCGGAAAAGGGTATATTACTACTACCACTGCTAGGAAAATTGGTACTTTGTTTGGTAAGTTTTATATATATATTTTTAGTAGTAAATATGGTTTTTGTTGGTTAGTGAGCATGGCGCTGGTGAACTCCGTTGGACTGTCAGGTGTCAACGTGACGGTTGTGTGTTCTATTTTCACTCTGGTAAATTTTTACCATTTCTGTTATTGTATTGACAACTCACGACTTAAGAGTTTCATATACAGAATGAAACTACAATAGAAAAAAAAACATTATACACTATAGATCTTATAAGAACATTATAGAATTAAATTTTTGTATAATTATGCCCAGCGTCCGCCGTCCCCGCCGCGTGTCTGCTGTGGTTGTGCTACGTGGGCTGTGCGCGCGCGCTGGCCGTAGCGCTCACGGCGGTAGCGGTTACTTCTATTGGGGGAATGTTTTGCGGATTTCTATCAAATCACATTGATATTGCACCTAATTTTGCTGGTGAGTACTCGCACTTGATGGACTTATAAAATGAACTTATAATATTATACATAAACTTTTACAATATCGTGACATACATATATCAAAATTTTTACATATTTTATTAATTGGACGAATGCAGCGCTATGGATTTGTACGACATTCCTACAGACAGACTATATACGATTATAATACTTTACACCGGAATTAAAAAAAAATAGCAAATATTTGTATAATTATATTTGATTTTCTTATGATTTATAGGAACTTTAATGGCAATGACGAACACTGTGGCAACTGTACCGGGAATCGTCGTGCCCATATTTGTGGGATTCTTGACACATGATAATGTAAGTTGACTTCTTTAGTGTTTGACATTATAAGAAAAAACAATTTTCATTTTGAAAATAAAGATATTCAATTAATCACTAAAATATATACTCGATAAAGTTAACTTTAACGTTAAGGGTTGTTACCTTAATAACTCCTTTACTGTAAGAGCTAGAGGCAAAAAATAGGGTGTAATATTACTTTGGATTAGAAGGAATCTAGTGTCCACTTATGGAGACCAATTGTTAATATAAATTGTTATTAAAATATATTAAATATTTTCTCTTTACAGAAAACGATATCAGCGTGGCGTATGATATTTTTCGTTACAATCGCTTTATATATTATAGAAATAGTAGTTTATATACTATTCGGTTCTGGAGAGCAACAGCCTTGGAACGATGTGACAGAAGAACAATTAGAAGAAACGCCATTGAAGAATGGAAATAAAACTTCTGTTTAATATTTTACTTTGATGTTAAAAATTAATATAACACCAGAACTAACAAAAAAAACCAAGGGAATTAAATTCTCCCAATATGGTACATTTCGCTTTAAGTGTGAAGAGAACACCTCTTGTTACGGAAATAATCTTTAAATGAGTTAAATGGCCTGAAAATATTAATTATACAATAAATTAATGCATGTTGCCATATCATTATAATACATGCATAATAAATAAATTTAAAAAAAGAATGAAAAAAAAGATGTATTCTAATTAAGTAAAGATGTTTATATGCTTGTGCCATAAAAAAATATATTTTGCATTTTGTATTTACAATTTTTGACATAAATATAAATATTATATTAACGAGAAAGTATAATTATAATAATATACATTTTTATAAGCATTTAATACTGAATAGAATATACAATAAATAAGTTATAAAATTTTATATCCATTTAAACATAAGAATAGTATAATTTTAAAAACTCTATTGATTAATAAATAAAATATTAATTAAAAAAAGTTTAAAAAGAAAATTTAGATAATTGCTTATCGTGTATTTTATTTTATTGAATCAAGTCTCATTCATTTGATACCTATATTAGGTAGATTATACAAAAATTTGCCATGTTATTGCGGCGGACATTTTGGTTCAACAGCAATATTAAATTTAATTGGCACCAGATCAAAAATTACAAGTCGTAATCCAAATTTCGACATAATTTTGATATTGGAAAATGGGGCGAAATTGAGCTTGCAAAATTTCACGTAGACATTCTAAGCACGGCAAGTCAAATAAAAGCTTGTAAAAAGTGCAAGTAACATGTGGAACAAACATGTGGAAGTTAGGAACCCTAAAAAAGTGCTTTTGCAGGCCGTTAAAGTATATGTTTTGTATACTTGTTATAATGTGATCTAATGAAATTTTTGTACTTTTATAGTTTTATAGACTTAAATTTTAATTTTATTGAATTATAATTAATTGATTTTAATAAATTAGTGTGAGCCATTATATATTTGTAACACTTAGATATTTTATTAACTTGATGTACTTATTAGTACTAAGAATAATTTACTTTATATTATTTATAACTTTATTTGTATAAATATTTTAAGCAGAACATGTATATAAGTAAGTATTATTCATTGATTTGTGTTTGGAAACATTGTTTTAATATAAATGGAAATAACTATTAAGGCTTCATAAAATATTTGCTTACCAAAGACAATTCTGTATAAATAAATGTAGAAAAGCAAAATGTTTCTTTTTTACCATTTGGCTATTGTATAAAAGCAACTTATAACAAATAAAATATATTTAATAACATTATTATCGGATTTAATAAAATTGTTACCAAATTTTAATATTTATAAATGTTTCTATTATGTGGTAGGTACATACTCACACCAAAGTAATTGTTTTGGTTTAATAATCTCTGCCATCTTAACATCTATTCTAGGACTTAAATAAAAAATCCAAATCTTATTTTATTTATAATTATTTAAAAAATGATTTACATTGCAGAATATTTGAAATATGAATGTGATGTATATATTGCATTGTTAGAATTATAAATCTTGAAACAGAACTATACAAAAATTATTACAATAAGCTCTACTTATTTTACATATTTTTTTACATATCAATAAATATCATAGTTAAAATTTTTACTCCAAATATTTACATTTTGTCGAACTCTAATTTTGAAACCTATCACCTTAATTATAATTTTACTCAAAAATTTCACAAAATAAAACGATAATTAAAAACAAAATCTATTTAATTCTAACAAGTCTCGCTATATAAGCAGGCCCGTAGTTAGCGGACACATCTGGAACGACTAGTTGTCCATATTTGGGTTTACTTTGCTTTGTGCCTAGACACAGCGTACTACTTAAAGCGTTGAATGGTATCGACATATCTCTGAAAATAGAAAATTTTTATTATTATTAATGGGGTTTTATGTTTGGATTGTTATGGAAATAATTAGATAGAAACATAATCACTTTGTAATAAAATAAATTTAGGCTTAGTCGTTTGAATCTCATATTTCACTTCAATTATTAATATCTCGTATACTAGCTGAGATAAGAAAAATTATTATATGACTGAATACTCATGATGACATCACATGATGAAAGAAGCCTTCGTAGCGCTGGGCCACAAACAGAAAGAACTACAGATCAATTAAAACCAAAATCAGCTACACGCTGTATCCCGCACACAGTAGAGTAGGCACAGGGAACCTAGTGTTAAGACACTCCATTACCCATTCGTAATTGCCATTCAACCAATACAAACTTAACAGCAGCAACCACCTTATACTCAGCAAAGTGCGTTATTAGGGCACGCACGCACGTTGCGCAGAGAGGATAGTTAGAGGTTAGTTAACATTAAACTAATACTAACCTAACAGCAGCAACCACCCCATGCTCGTGGAAGGCGGCGGTAAGCGCCGCGTGCACGACGCCGTCGTTCTGCGCGGGGCTGAGTGCGCACGTGGCGTACACCGCCGCGCCGCCCACGCGTAGCACGCGTAGAGCGTTACTGCACGCAGAGAGGAGAGTTAGCAGTTTATTTACATTAAATTCCGTTTGTTTGTAAGGGTTTTGTAGTTTCAAGCTATATATCGCTTACGGTAGAGTAGGTAGGGGGAGCGTAGTGTTAACATCGTTCTATACATACCGAATAAGCGGAAAATTAGAAAAAAAAAATCACTTCTAGAAAGACAAAGAGCCGTTTCTAGTACTTAACACGCTATATCCTAAATTTAGTGATGTGAAACTCTTGTATAACATGAATTAGTACCAAATTTGTTTCGTTTAAACAGAAGGCCTTGATTTGTAAAATACAATACACCATAAAATGTAAAAAGGCTTTCTTTCATTTTACATCCATATTAGGTGTACACACTGGGAATACAAATTGATATTGCATAGTTTCATTACAAATTACAAATCGTACACTGACACGGCAATTTAAATAAAAACATGATAATATAATATATATTTTAAGTAATAAATAGCCTTACGTTAGTAGCTGCGATTGTAGCTCCGGTATTCTCAATCTCTCTTTAACTCTATCGGGTCTGAATATGTTATTTTCATCTTCCATTACAGAGTGTCTGTCTGTTGTACACGGCGCATCTACCAACACCTATAAAATGTAACATTTTATATAAAATCGATGCTTTAAAGAAGATATTCTGAATAATATACAAGAAAAGAAAATTTTACAATATTATTAAGAATTAGTGGCTATACCTTATCAAATCCGCGGTCGTCGGTAAAAAATCGTCCATCAACACGCGTTATCAGCACACGCTCCCGCCATTTATTGCTAACTTCGTAGTCCATTAGATAGTCGTTGAATATTCTACTTATTCTAAAATTATAAAAATTAATATTAAAATTAAATTAAAATAAAAAAATTGTATTTGACGTTTGACTGTAAAACGTGATTACCAATAGGGTGGATTAATTATTTTTATCTCTTCACTCTAGTAAGAAGACAAAATCTTTAACAAATTGTCATAAGTGTTAAGCTTCCATATGGTGTGGTCCATTTTAGGTTTTCACAAAGTGTCTTAACACTAAGTTCCCTGTCCCTAAAGCGCTATATGTGGGATACCGGATACAGTTTAAAAAAAACTTAACTATTATATTTAACCTAGATATAGGCACATGGTTGCAACATAAGGCAACCAGGGCTTTGCCTCTCGAAGGTCAGCACATATCTAAAACCCTATCTTTGAAAGACAGAGTTATACGATTGACAAAACGCTGCTTATGTCCATTGGATCTGTAGTGTCTATCAAATTCAACTTTTCGCTTTGCCTCAACACAAAATATAAATTTAAGTAGATGTTTCGATTCCTCGATTGGGGATCGATCCCGCAACCAGTCGCCTGACTCTTCTGACGCATCTGATTCTGGAGTGGCTAGGCTTTTCTTTGGTAAAATATAATATACATTAAAAAAATATTTACCTATTAGACCTAGAAATAGATACATCATTGCACACCATCACATCCGGCAACAGCGTTTGTAAGGCAACCAGGGCTTTGCCCCCCGGTGCTGAACACATATCCAACACTCTGTCTCCGGGAGACAGACAGAGTGCTAAAACGGAGAGAACGCTGCTCAGGTCCATTGGATAGTAGTTGAA
Source organism: Heliconius aoede (assembly GCA_037355905.1). Taxonomy (NCBI): domain Eukaryota; kingdom Metazoa; phylum Arthropoda; class Insecta; order Lepidoptera; family Nymphalidae; genus Heliconius; species Heliconius aoede. Next base: position 460,066 of record JBAIZZ010000064.1, on the reverse strand, counting down.
TACACCTGGAATTCGGATATTTTTTTAGCATCACGCTGTAGCCCGCATATAGCAGGTAGGCATTGGAAAAGGACAAACAGACATTGAAATCTAATTAGCATTTCTATATATACAAAAACAAATGTATGTTCGTGTGTCTGTTCGCTATAGACTGCGAAACGGCCGAGTCGATTGGCGTGGAATTTCGAGGAGTTGTTAGGAGGTATGTGTTTTTTAAGCCAATAGGTGACTTCACTAAGCTTCGCGCGAGCAAAGCGTGAGGGCTCATCTTGTAATTTATATATGCTAATATAGCAGTTTCTTTATTTTTCTATGCATTTGATATTATCTCCACAATATGAAAAAAAAAAACTGATAAATTGAAAAGATAAAATTTTGTACAATATGTAAAATTGACATATACCATTGTTGTCGGTTCGATCCCTGGAACTATTTTTTCAACACAATGAAGTGTCTTGACATTAGGTCCTCTATGTTTACCCAACCATAAGCAGAATAACATGTGAAACTGAAAAATTGGGTAAAGCTTTACCTGTTTTACATCTCTTTGGTTCGGGGAACCTATGATAATCACTGTTCATTTCAAAAGCCATCACCTTCAAATGCTCTGGATATTTAAACTGAGTTTCAGGTTCTATTATAAGCGGGAAATCCAATTCTTCTGAAAATGCAACCAATAACCAAATATAAAATACAAACGAAACAATATATATTTACTTTCTCTTTTTAAGTTTTTCTTAATTTCACACTCTAGTCAATAATTCATATTTTAATTAGTATTCTGTAGTTTTATATTTTAATATTTTATATAAGTAATGGAATATACAAATTAAATACATATATTTATTTATACTTTAAACTTTTATAATGAGCCAGTACATGAAATCAATTTATTCTGGGGAGGGGATTGATCTCAAAACCATTGCACTTACAATCTGATGTTATTACACTGTACTGTTATAGATTACTATACAATAGTCATTAGAATGTTGAATATTGTATATAATACTTACGGTTGTGGCACAGGGGCACAAAGTGTGGCTGTAAAATCAATTGGTTGTTGATTTGATCCACTCTTGAGGAAATGAAATATGTATTTAAACTTATGTTTTCATTTCTTCACTCTGGTGTTAAGATTAAGCACGACAATTGAGCTCCACCACTCAACTTGCAAAGCTGCCTCCAGAATTCGGTAAGAAGTGGGACATCTTGTCGGAAATGGAATATCTTGACACTAACATCACTCTGCCTACCCTGCTGTGAGCAGAATACACCATGAAGCTGACTTATCTCATTTGATTTTAACTTACTGTTAGCATGAAATGAGTAATGTAAAGATTCTGGCACCCATTCCTCAAGTCCCTTTAATTTTGTTGCTGGTACATATTGATATAAGGCTTCAGATGATAAGCCCATTGAAGGTTGAATGATCCTTGATTCATCAATTTGGGCATTTTCAATTGCTTGGTCTAGAGTTTGAGCTGCTGGATTGCTAGAAATTAATATATCACTATTAAAACTCACCATCATAAATTATGCATAATTTTTCACTACATGTTTTCCTAATTGTAGTTGGTCACTTTTGTGACCTATCCTATCCCTATCCTATCTAGTGTGATATCACATATTTTGCAATTTTATACCTCGAAATTATCAAATTATAACAGCAATTCCAATGTGTGTATACTAAATGTTGAAATGTGGATCTAAAGGACCCTACTCAACTCCTTAACATTGTATATCTGTCGTACTAAACATGTGATTCAGTTTTGGATGGCCCCTAATATGCATATAAAAATTCAATTTCTAATACATATGTTCTCGACACAAAGCAAAAGGAAAATTTAAATGCAATAATAATAAATTATAGTTAATGTAACATTTAATATTCAGGCTATTATAGTTCTTTAATTTTGTCCTGAATATTAAGCAACATTTTTATTTATATAATAATGCCATATAAATAAAAATAAATAAAATTTCTTGTAATGCATTGGGTTTTTTTTTATAGTTCTATTTTATGTAATAACTCATTATATATATATTATTTTGTATTTGAATTGTTTTTGTATTTGTATTTGAATTGGGCGATTGTCTGTATAAATAAATAAATATAATATAAAATCTATATCAATAAATATTTTATTTTAATAAAGGAGGTATGTAATTGAGGGCAGTCATAGCGGAGGGGCACAAAGTGTGACTGTAAAAGGCTGGTTGTGGGTTGAAATCACAACCAGTCCCACTCGAGGAGCTATAATATTTATTTAAATTTATATTTCCATTTGTTCACTTTGGTGTCGAGTAAAAGTGCAGCATTGAGCTCCACCACTCAACATGCAATGTGTCCAGAATTTGGCAGAAAGTGGGGAACAGATTGTTTTAACACTAGGTTCCCTCTTCTGTATGTGGGATACAGTGTGAACCTGCGAAAAAAGGTATGTAATTCAACTTTTTATAGCTATTTCCACACTCTGGTACCAACTTCACATAATATTTAGGAAATATGTGGTAATAGGAAGTTAAAAAATATATTATTTTTAGCTTTACACTGTAACTTACACATAGTAGGATAGAAAGAGGGACCCTGGGAACCTAGTGTTAAGACACTCTGTCACCATTAAAACACCATTTTGTTCCCCAGTTTCCACTGGATTCTGGAGGCATTGCATGTTGAGTGGTAGAGCTCAATGTCCCTTGTTACCAGAGGAAGGATATAATATAATAATTATTTCCTCAAAAATTGTTATAACCTACATTTCACTTTTATTTATCTCTAGATTTTCTTCTTCATCAGAAGTTCTTTTTAATACTTTGTCATCATTTATTATTAATTTTTCTGGGGCATATTCTGCATCAGGATAAATATTAGTTATTTCTTCACTTTGTAATCTTGTTATATAACTTTCTAATGCATTCTTATTTATTGCTTCAGGTTCCTTAGTTTCCACTGGTGGAGAGTACTTATCATGAAAGTCCTTTTGTATTTCCATCAAGTTCTTAAGACAGTGAGCCCCTACAATGAATTTGAATGAGTATTTTAATTATAATACTAATATATGCACATTATATAAAAATTACAGTTATACTGTACTGTATTGTACTATATATTATATATAATGTACATGTACATAGTAATATACTATATTGAAAATTGAAGACAAGAATTAAAAAGGATACCTCTATTTGACAAATATTGGATAGTTTCTTCAGAATCGCTGTAGTTATTTACTACAGCTACATACTTAGATTTTCTTAAAAGAGCTTCTCGCATAGGTTCCCATTGATTTCCGAAAACAGACCCATAGAAATCATCGAAATGATTTAGAGCTTTATACTTAGGCCCTGTTTTTTTCTTTAATTTTGCCTAAAATATCGAATAATTTTTTAATATGTATTAACCGAAAAATTATTTATATTACTTAGCCATACATGTATCAATTTACCCAGTGAGTTTTAGATTTTAATCTTATTTGCGCAACAAAATGAGTTGTTAAGGGACCCTTTTTCATAACATTTGTAACATTAAACATTATTAATTAGCATAAAAATAGCGTTTTTGAATCTTAAATATTATTAATTATAGGTTAAAAAATTTTGTTATGACTTATGCCATCCACATTGTAGTTCGAAAATAATTTGTTAGACTTTAAAATTAAACATTTGTATATTTAATATTTAAATAAAAAATATGTAGTATATACATAATTACTCAAAGTATTAAAACATTTGAAATTTATTACATTTATTAAACAGATGTATTACTATTTTTCACTCAATTTAAATTGGTGAACGAAGTTTAATTTGTCAGTGTCAACTTTATAGAGAGGGAGACAGCCATATCCTCTTATTTATTTATGCTCACGCCCGCGAATACAAAATTGAGGAGTATTGATTTGTTTACAAGGAGGGAATTGGGAGACTTTCCAAGTATACATTGCTATAGGTAGGTCGCTCAACCTTGTCAAAACGACCGAGATAACATCCCGACTTAATTACTTCTTTACGTGTTTAAAGCGTTTATCAGTAAATCGTGCCAGTTGAGCTTAGCCCCGAGCAAACTTTGAGGGCTCTAAAAGCTTAATTGCCAGCGTAGCAAGCCGCTTTATCGATTGCACATCCATCGTATCCCTTTACGTGAAATCTACGAGCAAGTAATTCGATAGGGATCTAAAAATGCGCGGCGAAGTCACTATGCGTGCTTGTTTCTATAACGAAATGGTTGGACGGTGAGTTTTGTGTCTTAATTAAAGCTCCTTCTCTATTAAAACTATAATTTATTATAAATTTAAATAAAAAATATTTTTAAGGGATGATAATATTTTTAAACAATGGAGCAACCAGTGATTGTGCATTGAAGTGTAACTGAAATAGCAACAGTCATGTATGGGATGCTGAATATTGGATGGAATGAAGGTAACAAGGTGGAATGGACAACAGTAGGTTGGAGACAGTCCCTAATGGGACTATGCACTTGGACACTGTGAGATCGCTACATCAAACAGTAGTGTCGCTGAGGACCGCGCTCGAAGTATCTAAGAATGAACTTAAGGAATTGAAAGAAAAATACCAAGAGCATTCGCGTTGCATAGAATATGCGGATATTATAGAAAAGTTGACGTTAGAAAATCACATATTACGTAGAAAAATAATTGACTCTGATGTTATAGTGGGTGATAATAATAATCAGAATACTAATTTAGACCATTTATATAGCCCAAAAGTTGGTAATACTGAAAAAAGTTTCGCCAGTGAAATTTTTATAAGGACAGCTACTGATAATACAATTGAGAGCTTAGTGCCTGATCTTTTGGAAGACAAAAACAGGTCGACGGACAAATTGGAGGATATACTCGAGGAATCGAAGTCTGAGTCAATTATATCAGACAGTTTACCCAAAGCTACTAGCAGCCCAATAATAGGCGATCCTCGAAGCCAAAGTATCTCTAAAGAAGAGAAAGAAGATAACGTTCCAAGTTTTAGAACAAAGTTGGAATTGTTATCCAAATTCGACGTGAGAATCAAAGTAAAAACTTTGAAAGAGAGCAGTGTTTTATCAAGCACTACTTCCGATACCGACTCTATTACCGACGAAAAGAAATTAAAAACGGAAAAATTTTGTGATTCTAAAAAAACAGATATCAGCTTCGAAGAGTACAAGGAACATTTCGATAATTTCGAAAATCCCAAAGGTGATAAGGTTAATATAAAATCTGTGTCTTCTGAGAACATTAAAATGGCAGTGCCAAACGAAGCGGAGGCTAAATCTAAAACTGATAAGTTCGATGTTCAGGTTCGAATTACGTCGGAAGACAGCTTAGTGCTTCAAGATACCCACGAGAGGACGAGACGGAAAGAAACCATGAACCTGGACGTGGATAACTTAAGTTTAAGGTAAATTTATATTAAGTAATACATTTAATAGTTTTATTTAATTGACAATAGTGTAATAATACGTAATAATAATACGATATTGTAATACTTACTTGACTTTATTATAAGTTGGACCATTTCCATGAGTCGCGGGTTCTGGTACTTTATTTTTTTTATTGGTAAAGATATTTTTTAAACGTTTCCAAATAGTTAATAACCTGAGAAAATAAATTCGGGTGTGAGTGGGGAACGGAGTGCCTTAACTTGTCAGTCCTACTCAATGCCGGATACAGCGTGAAGCATTTTAATAAATATACGTTTGAAAATACGCTACTCTTACTCTACTAATTTAAAAACGTTATTTAATATGTGCTGCATGTGTAAAAAATAACACATTTAAAAAAATTATATCTTTTAGTAAATATAACTATTTTGAATTTTTCCATGATTTCTAACATCTGGGAGACAATTTGCAGACAGAATTTTTACAAAAAAAATCCTTTTTGCGCCAACAATAACTTTCAAAATATTTTTGAATGAGTATATATATATGAGTTCGATTTCCACTCAAGGAAATTAAATATCATATATTTCTATTTCCTCGCTCTGGTAACGAGGCAAACCGCGGTGTTCTGTTTCGCCACTCGACATGCATTACCTCCGCTATTCGGCGGAAAACGGGAAAAGGCTTAATGGGAACGAAGTGTCTGTCATAAGACTAGGTTCCCATGTTCCCTCTACCTACCCCGCTTCGTGCGGGAAACGGTGTGAAGCTAAAAAATTTGAGGAAATTTCTTCTGCAGCTTCACACTGAAAAATCTATCGAAGAGTCTCTATTCTCCGATTTCCGCCCAAAGTCGAGACATCGTTTGTTGTGTGGTATCTTGTTGTGGAAACCTACCAGAATAGAGAAATTAAATTTATTCATTCCCCGAGAATCGAATCCACCACTTGCGCTACGACTGGCCTCAATATTTTCTCGTGACGAAAGAAAATTGACTATAATTTTGTTTCAGACTTTTATGTTTAATTATGTGTGTCAATTTTATGCCGTTAAGGATAGACCTAATAGGGTTCGTTTTTACGCACCACTGAACAGGATAACTAGGCGAGGAAGGTTTTATAAAATACAATATACTTTCTAACTACATTTTTATTTTATTTTTTATTTGTCTAGTGGCAAAACATTTTTTTCTGTATCATTTGTGCTGTAGAAAATGATATACAGTAAAAAATCTCTGTTTTATATTTTCTATTCTTATTTTATTCTATTTGACGAGAAAATCCAATTCAAAGCTTACAACTTAACAACTTTACTGAAATTTAACAATTTAACGCATATACATATGTTTTTTTCAAATCGTAATTAATTATCACCTTCGTATATAGCAGGGTAGGCAAAGAAAACTTAGTGTTGTGAACGTAGTGACGTTCCCCACTTTTTGCCAAATTAAGGCATTGCGTGTTAAATAAGTTCTGGCAGGAACTTAACGCTGCACTTTATATTTAATAGGTCTTTATTCAAGAGATAAACAAACTATTCGTTTTTTTTTAAACTAAAAACTAATATTCGCATTCAGGTCGATGTCTGAAGGTGACAATTCAGTTTTCTCCGAAGGAACTACTCCATTAGAGCAAAACACTGCGCCCGATGACAAACTAGATCAGGAAAACGCCAGCGGCAACGAGTCCGAGGAAGTCGACGATATAGAACTTATATTCACTACGGATGAGTCGAAGGATATGAGCAATTTGCAGGTGAATACTATTTTCTAGATTTTCTTTTTATAGATAGGTAGGTGGTCCTGGAATTATATATTGCGAATGAAAAATGCGAGCGGGTGAATTTATTAACTTAAGTATACTTATCTATATGCGTATATTTGTTATAATAACGTATAATTTTCAAATTGGAATATGTTGAATGACTATAAATATTTCAGTAATGCCTTCTTTCCGTTTAAAAGTTTTATTTTAAAAGGTTTTGTTTGATTTGGTTTCTATTATCACTCAAAATCACGGTAAAGGGTTGATAAAATTATAGAGAGCAATTTACAAACGCGGTATAATAGATTTTGTTCAACACTGATTGCGTGTGAACGTCACATCAGTATCGTATTCGAGTAGCCATGTATCGTTAAGTAAATGTTCAGCTTGGAATGCCAGTATTGTTTCAACAATTCTAGATTTTCTGTTCAGTCGTACGAAAATGGAGTGATTGTTTTTTTTTTGTAGATCTGTGAATGTGTTCATTCATATTTTTAAAATGTCAGTATAAAATTCTTAAATATGTTAAATTTTGAGTCATCGAGAGTAACAACTCTTTAATTTACAAAATTAATATCTTTCAAAACAATTACAGGAGGATCTTGTATCAATTCGAGAAACCGACCATTGGACGCCACCTTCTGGATCAACAACACACTCTACACCCGTTTTAATTAAATTCCACACGTTAGACCCTGATTTCCAACCGGGTAGTAAAACAAATAGCGGCAGAAAAGAAAACCAAGAAAATAATCCATGTATAAATGAACAATCACTGAGAATGAAAAGAGTGTCTCTTCCTAATGATAAAGAAATAAAACACGTCGGTTTTAATGAAAAAGGCAATCTAGAATTGCCTGGAAGAGGAATTCTAAAGAGTTACGATAACAAATCAGATAACATGTTATACAGAAAAAGTCCGAATGCAAGTACAAGAAGATTGGACAGTTCTGACAGCTTCACTTGCGATTATAACCGAGGCCTGAGCTTTGATAATACTAAATCTTCGAGTTATGAACTTGGCTCTAGTTTCGATGTGCTCCACAGAGATGAAAGTGTAGACAGCTTTCATAGAACGAGAATGGGTCACAGGTTCTCGGTGTTCGCGGAAACTGATATATCAAAGTGTGGCATTTCTGAAGATGACCTTGCAAGTAATTTGAATGTAAGGAGGAATACATGCCCTAATCCGTTTCAGTACAGGTAATATTGTTAATAGTAGAGATCCAATAAATGCTTACTTGTCTTTAAGCTTTTATAAATAGTATAGTAAATAAATAGTCGGCGACTAGAATCAATAATTTAATGTATATGCATACTTTTACTTCAGTTATATCGGAGAAATGGTTTTAAAAATTTCATGGTCTTTAATGAATTTTTGCATATTTTCTGTTTAATATATATTATAATTTTGCAAGCGGCTTAACGTATTAATCTGTCTCTCTCTCTCTCTCTGACTCGTTTGTCAAATTTAATCCGTGCTTATAAAATGTTTTAAGGCGGCCTGTAACTAAAATTTAACTCTATGACAAAAAATAATTAAAATAATCTTATGATAGCTGCGGTTGAGTGAGACAACATCTGGCTGTAAGCGTATGGTTGTGAGTTCAATTCCTACAGGGAAAAATAAATTATGCTTATATCCAAGCTTCGGCAAAGCAAAGTGCCTATTGCTAAGTTCCAGCACTTTAAACGCAACGTCTGAAATTGTGGGGAAAGCGAAGGATGAAGTGTCTTGACACTAGGTTATCTCTGCATATCCCGTTGCATACGGGATAAAGAATGATTCTATTTAAATTTTAACACTTTAGGCCCCCACTAACTCGTCCCGGGGTCCGATCAGGGTACAAATCAACGGGTCGCCCCCGTCCCGTTTTGTACCAGGGCTTCGCCCCCCGACGTGAGAACTCCGCACAGACCGACGTCTCCGCTTTACCACCGAGATGGACGTCTGATGGATATTTGGCGTATAAGGTATAAAATAAAATAATATACATAAAACTATTCAATTACGCTACGAGCACTATCATTTAATGATTTATTGAAAATTGTTTTGAAATATTTAATATTATTTATATTTTGTTCTACTTTTTTCTACTTGTTCTTGATCTTTATCATCATTGCAGGTTTAGTTTTTCGTCCTAAAATTCCTTTGACTGCAGTACAGTCCTTTAAATGTTGCAGCCGATTCTAGCCTTGGTGATTGTTCTACTGTATCCAAATTATAATTTTGTTTAAAACAAGCCTTACTCTACATCTGCAATTACAAACGCTTTAACACAAGCAATCGTAGAAAACGCTATCCTACAAGCGTGTGTACAAATGTGGTCTGCAGTGATAAGAAAAAAAATTACATTCAATAACGCTATTAATATTTTATAATACAGTTTACAATTTAACTATCCTTAGTAAAACTAACCTAACTATAAAAAGTACCATAGTACCATAGTAGTATATAAGTATAGTAACTATTATTAGTAAAAAATTAATCGACACTATCAAAATTTTCTTAATTTCCAAAGATATTTCTTAATTTACAAAGATAAATGGACCCCCACCGACAATAATACCGACGCTTCCGCAACGCGTCGCAACCACGCGCCGCCTGACCGTCCCTGACGCGCGTCCCGCCCCACGCCGGTCTGATGAAGCGAGACGAGTGTTGCTAAGCGATATTGGTACGTATTATTAATTGGTATAAGACTTATTTATAATTATTATCCCATATACAAAAAGAACCGCCTTATCGACTCTACTATGGATGTTCCCATAAAGTGTAACAAAGTTTGACAATATCTGACGTGCGACTGAGACCACGACGGTCTGATGAATCGAGACAAGTGTTGCTAAGCGATATTGGTATGGAAAGAACTTATTTATAATTATTATTATATTTTTTAAATTATTATTTTTTTTATTTTCATTTCTACGCTCTGGCACCAAAGCAAAAGCTCGGCGTTGCGTTCCGTCACTCAACACGCAATGCCTAGAAAAATTCGGCGAAAAGTGAAGAATAGAAACACTCTATAACACTACGTTCCTTCTGCCTACTCTGCTGTGTGCAGGATACAGGATGAAGCTGTTTTTATTATTTCATTTACAAAGATAATCGCTTTACTGTCTATAATATCATAAACAATATATATCAGAATGAAAACGGCATCTCAAGATCGATCTCAGATTTGAGAGCCGTTTATAAATACAGCGTTGTGGGTGGGTGGAGGAAACTCCGTTCTCCACGCACAGTTTTATTTTCGGGGCTCTTCGTGTTGAGTGGCGGGTCTGAACGCCGAGTTTTGGCTGGTTGTCAAAGCAACTAAATGAAAGTATTAATAAGTAATAAGGAATTCTTACTAGGGAATCCAACCCACATGCATTACATTTACAGTCACATTTGTACTACTGCGCCACAACCGCCTCAACGTAATGCTTATTGCATTATATTGAGGCCGTCGTATATATAATAATTTATTTCCAGGATTTACTTCGATGGTACCAGAACTATCCAGATCAGCAGAACCACTTTGGACTCAACGTCGGCAACCATCTACTTCGCAGGACCCATCGCAATCACCATCACGGTAGATTACATTTTAATTTTGTTTGATATGAATTTGCGTAATGAAGAGATACACAGAACGGCAGGTACTAACGAGGATGTTACGGTGAGAATTAATAAGAACGTGCTTAGCTGGTTTGGGCACGTCGAATGAATGTGTAATGCTAAAATGGCAAAAAAGATTTATAAAGGAAAACTTAGCAGTAAGAGCGGTAGGGGGAGACCTCAGTTGACCTTCGAAAACACAGTATCTAAGATACTGGAGGAAGGTCACGTAAAAAGCACGAGGACTCCCCGGAGGGCATGCATGATGAGGTTGATGACAGTGTACGAGGCGAAAGAGATATGTAAGGACTCTGATCTCTGACTACCCCGCAAGGGATAAATCGTGAAGCTAAGTTAAGTTAAGCTATAAATAGTATCTTAAACTAAAACGAATCATTGATTGAATGACAAACAGCGTAGTGCCTAAACTACTGGACTAAATACCTCAAAACTTCGGCGGAATGTGGGAAACGGATAGTTTTAACACTAGGGTATTATGCGGGACACAGCGTGAAGTTAAAAAAACGTAAAAGACAGGTTTTTAACTGTTTAAGTCCCCGAATACGAAGTTGCGGGCTACGATACGTTTTATATAATTATAGATACTTGTTTCAGCTACCGTTACCGCTCGCCGTGTCTTAGCGTCGACAGAAGCAATGATTGGACAACACACACTAATATGCACGCAGTTAAAGGTTTATTACTTACAACTATTTCAATATAATCTTGAAATTAGGTTTGTTCCTTCATTTCTTGGAAAATTCATATTCATCATAAATATTTTTCAAAGGAGTATCGAATGGTACGAAAAAATCTTGAAAATATTAGGCTTGTTTTTTCTTTTGTTTGTATGCAGTAAAGTTTTTTTGTTTCCGTCAGTAAACAAAAAAAGAGTTTGGCCGTCAGTAGTACAGTATCTGACTGGAATTTCGCTACTCAACCTGTAATTTGAGTAATGCACGGAGGATGGAGCTACATATTAGCTTAGCTACTAGATAGGTTCCTTTTACCTATCCTGCCATATGTGGGATACGGCGTGAAGCTATAAAATATTAAACGGGTTTATATTATAAAGCTTTTTTTTAATTTTAGGTGCACCATGGCGTGGATCATTGCCAGATGTACGTAACGACGATACAGATGAACTATTACGGGACACGGAAGTGTACTTGCGTCGATCCATAGATAATCTGAGGTCTACTTCGTTGGATAGTAAGTATTAAAATGAAATGTTTTTTTCTTCTTCTTTATTTTTTGTAGAAAGGAACCCTCATAAGATAGCTTTGTTGTCCATTTGTTTTACTAAAAGATGGGCGAAATCTAGTTTTAAGGGCGCTACTTCAAGAGAGGTATCAGATGAAAGGGTTCTGGCTAAGCTAAGCTTGATAATATCTTGATATACGAAAAGCTCGAGACCTTAAATTTTTGTACGGAGCCCTCTGTGGGACCCGACTCGCGCTTGTTCTTTTGTTATTGTAGATTTTTTTAAATCGTTGTTTTTGTTGTAGAAGTAAGTAATTTTGTTCTTTAATTTTTTTTATTCTTTATTGAAATGAAAAGACATCAAAAAAGAAATTGCAGAATTGCGCTACAAGCTTCTAAAAGTAAACACGACGTTTATGGATTCGGTTCTCACTAGAAAGAATTAACTATTTTTATTTCCTTGCTCTAGTAGGAAAATAAAGCTCGGTATTAAATTCCACGCGTACGCAGAATATTTCGAAAATTGCGCAATGCGTGGGGAAGTCTGAACGTTTTAAGATTAAGTTACTCTGTTTAACTGGCTATATATAGGTATATAGCATGAACCTAAAACAATCAGACAGCAGATCACCTATCTATCATACACATAATTATAATAAAACTATTATAAGTATTATATATAAATAATACCTAAATTGGACCGTTTCAGTGGAGTGTCCAACCTCGCAAACCGGTCAGCCGTATATACCGGCAGAGGCGCGCCAACTGCGGTTGGGACACGCAGTCAAGATTATAACACCACAAGGAAGATTGGCTATTGGACGTGTCAGGTAAAAAAGAATATTCCTGTGCATCTACAGTACGCTCGACGAGTGGTGACCGCTCTGTGGCGTTGTTCATTCGGGAAGAAAATAATGACTAAAAAATCTACTATCTTAAGAATAGTAAGAAACATACAAGTGTGTAAGTGTAAACGCGACTGTTTGTAGGGAACTGTACCTAGACCAAACGCGACGTGGGGTGCCGCAATGCACTTAATGTCTCCTGAATTGTCCGGAATGTGGGGAGCGGTATGTCTCAACACTAAACTTCATCTACCTACCCTGCTTCAGCGTGAAGTTAAGAAAAGCGAGAAATGAAATAACCAATTAGTAAAATAGCATATTAGTAAATTTAATTGAATTGTTTTTTTTTTGTATTATTCTCAGATACGTCGGTCTTGCCGGTAGCACAGCGGCTAGTTCCACAACAGTAGTGGGTGCGGAGTTTCCCCTAACACAATATCCGGGACTTCCCCGCAACGACGGCACGTACAACACGAGGAGATACTTCCTAACACCTCCACAGTTCACCGCTCTATTTGTACCCTTCTCTAAAGTTGTTATGGCGTGGGCTAATTAGATTGATTTTGGATCTGGCTCGAAGGACCAGAATTGGTCTTTTGAGCCTAACATAATACTTGGGGCTTCCCCACTAGACAGTACATACAACGTCGTCAAGCACTTATTACGACCGTTTACTGTTATTGGTTAATTCTTTTTCCAGAATTCCATTTTCTTCCAATTCAGGGGTCAACTCTTCGGATGTAAAATTATTTAATATGGCTCGAAAGCCTAATTAATTTGAAACAAAATTTTGTGTTTTATCCTTTTTTTACCGAAATTTCGGAAAAAGAATTGAAATTAGATTTGCATAGAACAAACTTCTTCCGAAATTTCGAGATTCAGGAAAGAAAGTATTTTACGTGCGGCAAGTTACTTCTTGGAAGTTCAATCATTTTTATTATAGTATATTTAAATTTGATGTTTTATGATGTTCTCCTTATATGTATATTGATGTGGATTGAGTGGCCTAATTCATATGCTGTAACTTGTAAATGTTCTCGAAATTTCTGGAATTGATGTTTTAAGTCTTCATATGTATGAACCCGTGGACAATTGTTTAAATTAAAAAAAATGGCGCTAAATGACAACGTTGAAATTTATTTTTGATAGCAATCATCCGTAATGTACGCTTCGTAATGTTTGTACTAAAATTTTTGTATATAATATATATACATTAATTCTTTATAACTATGTAGCGGAATTTCTGATTAATATTTTAGTAACTATGAATGAAATATGCTTTTTGCAAAAATTGACTTTAAATGCGTTTATTAACATTTTGAATATTAGTAGATGAAATTTGAACTTTATGTGTAGAATTTTAAAGTTAATAACTTGAGTGTTCAATGTTACATAGGCTAATTATATACATAATATGTGTGTAATATACGCCTTTTACTTCTAAATTAAAGATTTGCTAGCTTAACAATGAAAAATAAGCAAATCTTACATCTTTTTTCTCTTTCCTTCATATTCGCATAAATATAAAGGTTATAAGAGAGAGGGAAAAACAACTATTGTCGATTTTTAATATCCAAATAATATGTATCTACTCGTTAGTATGTAATTTATTTTTATAACAATTTTCAAACGCTCACTTTTCTAAATTATGGTGCTGTTTTCATTTTACTGTTCATATTTTGGAGGTGTTTTGAACATTTTCCTTGTCTATTGCAATTTTTTGTTTACAGTTTTCTTGGTGTCGAGAAAGACATGACTTTCTACGTACTATTTATTGGTTGTTCGTGATATGTCATATCATTTAGTTAGCGGAGTAGTGCAAAGTGTATTTTCGGATGTTCTATTTATTATCATGCATTAATCGTTAGGATAATCAATTAAAATGTATGTATGCTATCGATATTATATGGCGTTACAATTAAAATTTTAATACTTACAATCAAAGTAAATGTTCAAAGTGTTGTATTTTTAACATTTTATTATGAAGATGTTAAATTAAAAATGTTTAACTTGAGACTTAAGATTTGGGCAAGGAAGATATCGATTTGGAATCGTAAAGCAAAATGAGTTCTGCATAAATCGATTCATGTATGGAGTTTTGAAAACCATATAAATCGATTTTTGATTTAGCAAACTGAAAGAACATAGTTTTCAAAATTAAATACAGCGTGAAGCTGATTTAATTTTGAGAAAACAAAGTCGGCCGAAGGAATTGTATTGGCAATAGAATATGGAATATGGAAATTTTATATAAATTACTAAATGTATTTATCTGTGTGTAAGTTTGTTAATAGAGGGTTTTTAGAGTGTTGCTGTGGAGGGCAGAGGTAAAAAATACGACTGGTTATGTAAAACTAAAAGATATGCTTTCTACAAAGCTACATACACTTCTATAATATATATATATTTTGTAGTATTTATAATATACAAAATTATAAATTAGAGACGTGAAGTTGATGTCAAAATTATTGAAATTTTATTAATGATTTAAGTATGAGGTGCTTGCTTCACGCGACACTTTCATAGCAGAATCTCTTTACCTCTTGCGCTCCATAGTCTCGATGTATAGTGTAATATTGTCAGATAACTTAATACTTACTTCTAATGTGCTAGATGTTAGTATGAAAATATCATAAAACTAACAAAATACAAAAAAAAATACCCTTTAAAAAGTGACTTTTGCAACTGTAAAAATTTT
>JBAIZZ010000064.1:372869-444476 GCA_037355905.1 Heliconius aoede | reverse complement strand
CCTTAGTTTCAGCTAGTTCGGCGTAGTATTACCTATAAAATCTATGTCAGATTTCGATAAAACTTTAAGTAAACAGCCGTTTACTCTTAGAAATATAATCAGTTGCATTTTTAACTAAATATTATAAAAAAACATAAAATTATCAAGTTGCTGTTAATATAAATAAATGTAATTTATAATTACATGTGTGCAGTACAAATAATGAATGCAAAATTTGTAAATTAATAGATGTTTTGGAAATTGCCTAATCAAAATAACAGTGTTCAGATACTAGTGCCAAACATTGGCTTTTGTATGTGCGACTTAATTATCGTTATTGTATGCAAAAATATGCGAAAAGATTCTCTTTATAATTATTATAATCCTGTACAAATGGAGATTTAAAATAAAAAAAACCTTTTTTTAATAATATTGACAAAAAAAAAAATTATAAAATCCTATAACGTGCGAAAGAAATGCTTTTAAAATTAATTTTTTAAAATAAAATATTGTAACTACCCTCATTTGACATCACATTTTTTTTATAGACGTTACTTAAGTAAAGGTTATTACAACTATATTAATATACACGTAATACTAACTAAATATATTTTCTGATTATATTTTTCTCTCAATTACTGCCATACCTACTTTTATAAACCAGTAAATTAGTCTTATAAAATTAGTTGAAAAATAAAATGATACTTTCCTTCAAAATTTTTACGTATAAATTATTATAAAGCTTGTAACCAGTATTTAATGTATAATATTCATATAATAATAACATGCTTGTAATAAAATGACTAGTGATCACAAAGTACGTGGCGGAACTGTCTGACTTTTTATTAGATAGTATTAGAAAAAGTACGTGGCATCATAGGCCTCATAGACCTCATACATGCATTTTCATTACTCTGTTATAAAATAAAGAAATCTATTTTAAATATAATTGTATAAGTATATATGTTATTATAACTGTATGATAATAAATGAGCAAAATCATAATGGAGTTTTCTTTTATATGATTTTATTTATTGCTTGTGTTAATTTTTTTATTAATTTTAAGAAATTGCATATAATTCTTAATATTAAAAGTTATTGGTTATGTACATTGTACTAAGGTTGTACAAAAAAAATATTTATAAAAAAATATTTAAAAATATGTGTCGACTAGTATTTTTAATATGTATTTACAGCTCATGTATATAGGAGTAGGGAAAGAAACAAAAGAAAATATAAAAACAAAATTTTTAATAACATTAACAAGTAACAACGATTTGTGCGTTATTCTAATTTGTTCTAAAATCACCAGGTAGTTCTAATGTATAAAATTATATAGATACAATAGAGAAACAGAGAAATAAGACTTAACGAGTAGTAAACTTAGTCATGGAAAAAAATAATTTGAGATAAAATAAATTAAAAGATTGAACAAACATAAATAAGAAAGAAATCAAAAAAAAAGAAAAGATTAAATAAAAGAAAGAAGAAATAAAAGAAAAGATATAATAAAAATTAAAAAATATATAAAGTAATAAACACATAGAGTTTATATGTTTTTATAAGAGTAAATAATAAATATTTTATAAGTAGAAAATATAAATGTAAATATTATAATAAGGTAGACGAGACGAGAAAAACTATAGAAGATAGAAAATATTAGGCGGTTAATAGTTAGGAGGAAAGAAAAATAAAAAATTATCTAGATATAAGATGAGATAACACTATGAGTAAAATATATTAAAAAAATGTATATATTAAGAAAGTATAGGCAGTACACAAATTAAATTGCACTGAAGAAAGCATTGAAGTAGCAAAGAAAATAGTGTAGGTTAGAAAGAAAAAAAAGACAAGATTAAACGAAAGAAAGATAAAATAAAAGGAAAAAGAGCCATAATTAAGAATAAATCAAGATTAAACGACAAAAAGTACAGAATAAAAGAAATAATGTAATCATATCTATGAAAGAAAAAAGTTAAGATTGAACGAAAAAATGGGAAGAATAGAAGAAAAAAAACAGAATATTTAAAAAATAATCCGGCGACTTAATGAATGTTACGTGCCAAACACATTGAAGTACATATACACGACATTTTTTTTATACACATAGTCTTGGAGTTACATCGTAATATTTATCTTCCATTAACATTTTGCCATTGACATTTAAAGACTACTCCATAACAATTAAGCACCAGTATGATCTATTTCTTTAGTCTTCAATATATAGAAGAGATAGGTAATTTTTTAGAGTCATTATTTTGAATCGTCTATTCAAGCTAAAAGGAAATGTGACAAATAAAAGGACCACAAGAAACTTAAAAATCAGAAATAAGAGTCAAGCAATAACAAAGAATTAGAGTAGTAAAATTGGTTCATAGAAATATAGAATAAGAAGAAGAAAATATAGAGAAGAAAGATATAGAAGAGGAGTAGGAGTAGCACACGTCATAGAATGAAAAAAATGAAAATAGAAAAAGAAAGAATGCGTTTTAAGAGTCAACAATAAGAGAAAGAAGGCTATATAACAAGTGAAAATGTAGGATGGTTTAAAGATGTTCTTAATATAGTTATATTAAGAAGTAAATATAAATTTGAAAAAGGAGATAGATGAAGTGATAGTTTGAAGGAATTGAAGAAATAGAGCTTTGTGAAAATGAAGTAAATCAAGAAGATACAGAATTTGTAAGTTACGAAAATAAGAGTGAAAAATAATATTTAATAAAAGAATGTAAGAGTTTTTTTTATAAGATTATAGCGAAAACAGATAATAAGAGAATACGAAGAAGGTAAAGAAATGAAAAAACAAAATAAGCGAATAAAGGTTAGTGGCGAAGTGATCAGTGCTCAATTGGCACGTTCGGAACGCCATAATCAAAGAACAGTATCAATAAAATAATAAAAAAAGTAAAGTAACGACGTGAGTGTAAAAAAGTGGTAAAAAATTGAAAAGATATGGATATAGATTTGATTAAAGCAATGATAAGATGATAAAAAGATTAAGATCATTAAGAAGTTTAAATAAAATAAGATATATAGATGTATAGAATGAGTAGAGAAAATAAAATCAAGATAATAAAAAGAAATACATAGTAAAAAAAGGCAAACAAGAAAATTTAAGATAAATATTAAATGTAAATAAAATAATAAAACGTGTTAAAAATAAACGAATAAAATATAAGAAATTGATGAATTGAAAAATAAAATGCTAGTAGAAATGTGTATTAATTAAAATGCATGAAAATTTATGAAAAAAAGTAAAATAAGGAGAATAAGAATTGAAATAAGTATAGAAAAAGGAAAAAAAGTAGAGAGAAAATAGATTATAATTCGAATCTAGAATCAATTTAGATTTAATTATTATTTAAAATAATAAATCGAACTAAATAAGGATAAGAAAATGAAATGTGAAAAGAAAATAAATGAAAACAAGAATGTGCAGATGATATATTTAAGTAGAAAGTAAACATATCTTTGTGAGAAAAATGAGAAAGAGTAAATATAATAAATAACGAAGACAATAAATGAAATAAGAATAAATGGTTGATGTGTAAACAAATAAAAGAGTAAATTAAATGCAAAATAAATATAGTACGAGTAAAGAATGAAGAGTGTACATAAGTATATGAAAAGATATAAAAATTAGAGGTATATGTAAATGCGCTTGTCCGATTTATTCTATCATTAATAGTTTTTAAATGGGGGCAGAAAATAGTTTTCGCGCCACTCGAAAAACCCGACTTTAAAGTATATAAGGAGTGCGCTATCGCGCTCCGTCTGCCATACTTGCCAGACGGAGCGCGATACCGCGCTCCTTGATAAATTATTGAAGTAATGGCGGTTTTACATATTTTCAAGCTATATATATATATATAGGCTGTTTAATTTTTGCGCGCTCTACTTCTTGAATAGTCGATTCGTCGATAGGAGCAAAATTAGTTTGTAAATTTGTGGCTTCCAAAAGTTGAAAATCAAATCCAACTCAGCCTGATGGTAAATCCGCCATTATATTGAATATTAAGGTATTATAAGAGAATAGAAAAATTAAGAATTATATAAAAAGTATATAATTAGAAAATAAAGTGTTTTGTACAGATACAGATAAGAGTAAAATATGAAATTATCTGGAAATTACCTTTAAGTAAGAAATAAAAACGCAGTATGAGACAAGAATAAGAATGAAATGACATAATGAACAGTAAAGATTT
Organism: Heliconius aoede; assembly: GCA_037355905.1. Classification (NCBI taxonomy): domain Eukaryota; kingdom Metazoa; phylum Arthropoda; class Insecta; order Lepidoptera; family Nymphalidae; genus Heliconius; species Heliconius aoede. The sequence continues at coordinate 440,292 of JBAIZZ010000064.1, read as the reverse complement.
AGAGAACGAATGTAAACAAAAGTGTATACTGATATTATATATGTTATGCGAGTGAATAATGAAAATAATGTAATAAATGAAGTGAAAACTATTGTATCAACTTTAAAAATGCTTTCGATATATATATATATAGTATAGATGAAGACATGAATAAAAGTATAGATTGGTATGTTGTTGTGAAAAGAAAATAAGCTAAAGCGTCATGTAAAGCAAGGGCAGAAGAAAAGCACGTCAAGAAAAGAAGTGTAAAGAAAAAGAGAAGAATGAAAAAAAGGAAAAGAGAAGCAGTAAGTGAAAGCAAGAACAAGATGTGAAAAAGTGCAAATATTAAAGAAGTAACAATTTGAACTACCCTGGTGCTATATCACAGTGTACTTTGTCAACTTAACACTAGGATTCAAGGAACTTTATAAGTAAAACGTGCTTTGCGGAATTAACCGTTTGAAACAAATGTGCGGTAATTCGGCTCAATAAGTATATCAAAATAATACTGTCTTTGGTAAATCTAATTATTTTTTATCCTACATTGTTGGCAAGAATCAGGCATTTTTCAGCTTGATTCTAAGCCGTGTTATTAATAAGATTTTTCAAATATAGTTTATTTTCTATATCCAGAGCTATCCTGATTATTGACGGGATAGTCGGCGTACCACCCAAACGCTCCGTTATTGCCTGTGTGTGCTCCGAAATCCACGTATTCTCCAAAGTCTGGTGGCTTCTCGGCTAATTGTGATACTGCTCCAAAGTTCGAGGAGCTGGGGGCTTCATCCTGCACAGGACTGACTTGCACGCGACTGGGGGCTTCGGGCAAGGGAGGAGGGGCGAGCGCTACTGCTAAAAAAATAAAAATAAACAATGAAAATGTTTGCACTTATAAAAATTTCAAAACAAATTTAATTTTAACATCGAAGTTTCAAAGTTTGCAATATTTGTTTAATTATGCATGCAATGTACAAAATGTACATGCAATTTTTTAACGTTATTGCATACAAAATTTATCGCGGCGGAAACCAACATTACTAATACAAAACCGCTGTCTTACTTCATTTAGATAATCTACAAACATGCAACTTAATTCTAAATACCTCAAGTTAAATTGCTCGCAGAAGGCTATGATGGCAAAGGTAGCGTAATTGCGTCGGCGATAAATCGAAAGTGGTCTACCGCTATTGCGCCAAACGAGACGTTTGCATAACAAATTTAAATTCTAGGGAGGACATTTCTTGCATAATTTTCTTTAAAACTCTCGCCTTTTGTGGGTTTATGGGGTTGTAGGTATGTCTATTGTCTTTTCATTTGTATAGACACGTTGCGTATGTTACAAATAAAAAAGAAATCTAATCTTTATTTAGGAAAAAGAAAAATATTTCGTCTTCTTTGTTGCGTATTATAAACAAAGATATACCGTGACTTTTCCACAACAATTATTTGAATGTGAACCGACCGTGCTAGAAAGCGATCCTTTGTAATGGTGAAAGTGACAGCCGGGACGACGATGATTGATAGCTTCACAAGCAAAATGTCTATCCCGCTTTCTTTGGCATTCGTTAAACCGATATTCTACGACACTCACTACTTACAATCGTCACATTAAGTCACGACTGACCTTCAATAGCACTTACCCTTTCGTGATTTCACTTTCAGTTTTGAAATTATGTGCGCAGTATTCGTTGCTATATAATGTTTAAAAGTTTCTATCTATTACTTGACGTTACTTTCGTAGAAAATGTATGAGCGTTTGATCAATCATGTAAATATTGGACACATATTTTGTTTGTTGATTATAATTAGTTTCGTTGTATTGCAATATAATTTTAAGAATTAGAAATAATACATAATTTCCAAGCAGATATTTTTGTATCACCACAAAATAATGTTATATCCTAACAGATAATTTTCATTAAGCATTAAATATGACAAAATATTTTTTTACTTACTTCCCTGATAATAGTTTTGTAACGGAATCGGTTGGTAATTCTCTTCATACAACGATTCTGGTAGCTGGGGTGGAGGTGGAGCTAGGGTTTGTCTTGGAACTCTTCGAGCTCGTAATGCTGTGAGATCCACAAATGCTATTTGATCCGCCGGAACAGCTATATAGGAAGGCATCGCATACACCAGAGTGAGGCATGCTCCTAGGATAATTAGATGCTGTAAAGGAAAAACTTCAATGAATATTAAGTAAATATAAACTCAAAACAGAAAAATAAAAGGGAACACAAAAACGAATTTCTTAGTTATATCGAGAACACGTATGCTACAAAAGTCACGTACCCTAAACCGAGGTTATAATCTTATGGGCTATAAAACGTGTCTTATCATGTCATAAATGTACACGCAGAGAGCCGAGAGTGATCGAAGTATGTCAGTACACTACAAGTAACGAGATGTAGTAAGGCGGGTCGCGGGCCGCTGCGCTTGCGCAACCCGAGTAATTGGAGCTTGCTCACACGGACAGACACTATTGTTGTATACATTCTGTCTCGTGAATACTTAAATTTCAAACCATTCAATTTTATATTTGTTTTTATAATTTAGAAAATTCGTGAACCGTTAACGTTGTTTCTAATGCAGATGTCGTAACGTCGTAAAGTTTCACTTTCCGGTTACATTGTGCGTGTAACTGAATATTTAATTACACTGACACCGAACTAAAATTTACCTGTTAATTGATCTGCGCTATAATGTATATAAAATCTAAAAAAAAAATATGCATTTGGTCCTTCGAGCCGGATATATTTTTAATTATTTACAATAAGTTTATAGCTAGTACTGTAGTGGGTAACATCAAGAACACATAGTAAAATTTTATGTTAATCATTTGAAACTAACATATCTGTTGTACATCACCGATAGTACGAATTTCCGACACATGTTGATATCGACTGATATAAACACTCGGCCCTTTCACATCTGCAGCATATTACTTAACGTTATACAAAACCATTTAACTGCGAGATCGAAAATAAATAGATGTTTTTATATAAGCCTGACTATGTCGAATCTGAAATAATTAATGCCTTTTATTACATAAATGAAAAATTACAGTGTTGTAGGTACTGTAAATAAATACGTAGCGAGTATATTTTAATACACACAATATAAAACTTCGCCTTTAGAAATGTTAAATAAATTTCTTATTTACTGTCTCGAATTTTTTTTTGAAAATAAAGAAATTAAAAAAATATATATATAAATAAATATTACATAACTACATAACGTCAACACTCTATAACGTACGTAATTGTACCGTTATCCAATTAAGATTAATTTATTTCACGTAACATCAGCGGCGATTGAAGCAGTTAGCCGTAGCCGAGATCGTTTACGATAGGCGTACTTGTTTTTTTTAGAAAGTAAAAAGCACCGGATGGTAAAATTTGGCAACTCGGTTACAGTTTAAATGTAAAGCGGATGTGGGGCGTTGCGAATTTGCTGGAAAAAAAAAATCGCTCAATCAAAGTAGTACATCAGCCATGACGAATATCGTTTATAATATCTCCATTATTTATGAATATTTATGAATTATTAATACTTGTTTATATTACTATTACGTTATTTACAATCATATTATAATTTCCGCTTTAAATCGTAGTGTCTAATGTTTATTAACATTTTTTTAGGGATTTAAGGTTTTTTTAGGGATTTTCGGTGAAATAATGCTGATTGAATAAATATCTCCTCGCGTAGGAATTGGAAAACTATCGCGTAGTTAGTTAAACACTTCACGCGCAACGATAACTTCTAAATTATATTAACTATTTCAATATTGTCCAAATTTTATATAAGTAAATAATTTTATTTCAAAACAAAAACATACTTATATATCAAGACAAAGTGCTTAAATTAATATTTTGCATATAATTTAGTGAGCCCAATCAAGCCCGTTAACCTTCGAAGGTTCCGTGAGTGAAAGGCGCCAATGCCAGTGGGCACAGACCAATTGTCTTTCAACTGACAACAAAAGTAACGTTTCCGTTGTCAGCGACGGAATCAAGGCCACGAAATCACTTTTACTTGTTCGATTTATGCTGAATGATAAGATATTAAATTATCATCATTCATCTTCACGCTGTATCCCGCACACAGCAGGGTAGGCAGAGCAGTAGGCAGCAGGGTAGTACTTCGTGTTAAGAAACTCCGATCCCCACTTTCCGCCGAATTTTGGAAGCTTTGCGTGCTGAGTGGCGGAACTCAACGCCGATATTATATAAAATATGTAGAAAAAAGCAATCCAAATACTGGGCTTTCTTAGGAATTACGCACCTAGAGATAATTATGTAAAGTGATAAGCCTAATTTAAGTAGAAAATAAAAACAAAATAAAATTGATGGTGATAATTTCGAAAAAACTAAAAAAGGTAAGGTCTGCAATGTTTAGTTAAAATATATAGAAAATACATGAGAATTACATACATGAAAATCTGTCTATATTTTTCATTTTCAGGGTAAAAAACGTGAAAAAAGTTAAAACTGACTGCATATTTTACATTACTTGTTTTTTTTATGAATGACAAAATATTACTAGATTTTTTAGCTCCCCACTGTGTGAAACTATTAGTAGTACTCGTAGGTAGTCAGAGGGAACCTAGTGTTACGACACTAAGTTCCCACTTTCCAGACAATTTGTGTTCGAGACATTGCTTGTTAATTAACATAAATGAACAGCGCACTATGTCTTGTTATCAAAGCAAAGACATTAAAATAATTCAAACCCTCGAGTAAGATTGTACACAACGTTTGTACTTTACCTTCGATCTCAATCGAGAGTTCTCTACTCGATACTCTCTTCTTACCTCAAAACAATATGAAAGATATAATAATTTTAATATCTATTTTTCGTACCTACGTGTATCTAGGTAGAGCATATTATGGAAAAAAATAATTTTACATTTTTACCCATTATTTTCTTTAGTACTCTGTACATAAAGCAAATTGCACCTCGGAAACGATTTGTAATTTTGACGACGACATGTAATTTTTATATATTTTCTTTTTTCTACATAATAGTTTACTTTTTATATAATGATCTGCCAATATCGTAGAAAGTTGTAGAGACGTTTTTAAAGAACATAAAGATTATCTTTCTCATTCAATCTTTTAAAATATTCATTTAGCTATAGTAAAATTATTATTCAAATTATTTATTATTTATGCCTCAATCTATATTATATAATAAATAAAGAATAAAAACTTACTATATTTAGCTATTAATTATACACATTTTATTTCACTGGAATCGGAACAAATTAATAAATTTTAAGCAAAAATGTCACTATCGTAAATATAGCCTCGGTTCAATTAGATAGGTATTGTTGAGTGTATCCAAGGCTGTTGTGTAATACAAGGGTTCGATCGAGAAGAAAAATCAATTGTTCAAGATTTTTTTTCGTTAAAGATTTTCAATGAGAATATTTTTTTTTTTGCAAGCATTTTTTTTTAAAGTGATAACAAACTAAAAACGAGGTAATAAAACATGTAGAGTGGGGTGTACGTTAAATTTTGAAATATTTTTGACGGTTATAAGCCATGGGAAAATTTTATTGTACCTACTTGTAAAAGTTTTGAAATATGATTCACAAAGAATATTTTTAATTACACGATTTGGCCGACATTACATTGTTTGAATTATTGTGAAAAAAAATGTACACATTGGCCTTCCGAACTAATCAGTTTTCGCTCTATATATTTACGCAAATCGGTTAAATTAGCAAATAAATTTCCATTGTTAACAAATACCATTCAACCGAATAATTATTAATTATGATTACACGATCATAAGCAATTTTAATACAATATATACATTGAATGTCCAAAAAAAGATAAATAAATATAAAATCTGAAAATTAAATTAATATTATAATTAAATCGTAATAAAATTGAGATAAGAGAAATCGAGAGCCTTTACAATATTTAACCCCCAAAAACCTTATTATGCAAAAAAAAAAATCACTTACAAATTAATCTATTAACACAAAATAAATATAAATAATCCGTATAATAAAGAACACTGACCATGGTGTCCCGGCAACCCCACAACGAGTAGAAAGACACGCTCGCCACGACTGAACTGTGCGCCCGCGTCGCCACAATTTTTATAGCTGCCTCTCAAAGTTTCACTTTCTACTCAGTACTTGCCCGGTCGAACGTGTTACAGTTTTTTAAGCCTTTAAAGCACAAAGACAGACCCTCAGGCGGTCGTCGATCGATAGGGCAAAGGCTAACTGTATGTCAAATGACTAGATTATCACGACATTGTTATGTATAACTATGTGTAAAAATATCATGAAAATATGTGACAGTTTCTATTAATTTTTTTTCAGATTCACTATATATCTCGCATATAGCAGGGGTAGTCGGATGTATAGAGGATCCCAGTGTTAAGACACTCCGTTGCCCATTTTCTGCCGAATTTTCGAGACTAGATTGTTACCAGAACAAAGAAATCAAAATATTATTAAATAATAGTATAGTATATTTTTTCGAATGGGAATCGAACTCCCGTCACGCTGATAGTCACATGGTTGTACCGCGACCTCATTCTTCTGTTAAACAGGGTGGTTATAAAGTTTATTATACTTTTATTCTCTATAGTAATTTAGTTTTGTTTGTATTTTGCAAAGTAACGCTAAAAGTACCGAAGCTAAATTGATCTAGTCATTTACAAAATGACAAGGGTACATATGTCATTTTGATATATCTATAAATGAATTATTTTAATTAAAATACTTTTAAAATTTATATAAATTCAATTTATTATGCTCGCTACTTGTTTCATATTTTTTATGGCTTATTTCAATTACTTTCATAATAATTCAATATTTTTTATATTATTTTCTTTATATTATTATAAGGACTTTCATTCTGTTAGCGTTTCTTGCAAGTTCCGTGATTGGGCTTCAAATCAACTATTATGAGCAGACTGATAAGTCGTAACTGTTCTATAATAGATACTCCGTGGTCGTAGTCATTTTTCACTAAATGTCATCTTATATAGATAAGATACTAAGATAGTTAGTATTATCTAAAAAACAAAAAATCATTATCTATTGTATAAAAAATCATTGTAAAAATCACATGTAACCATTTTGAAAGTAGGGAACATTCGTAAAACACCAAGACAATTATTAATAAATATTTATAAAATGAATATATTATTATTTCAATAAAATACTCGTGTGAAATTTGTAAATCGTTATTAAAAACTTATTATATACTAAGTTACTGCATTGACCTCCGAAAAAAAATTAATATACTCGTAGGTACACTTACTTGAAAGTGTAATGCAGACTTTCGAAAAGTTACGAAAATAACATTTGCAACGGCTCATAAGTTTGATCTAAATTTAAATACTGTATTGATATAATTGAAATTTCTATAGTTATTTTAGAATGGAAAAATATATTTACAACACTTTTATGTCCTTTAACACGACGTATCTCTCTTTATTAAGTTTTTAAAATGATTCCACACTTAGGACAAAAAATACTTTTTAGAAAACAAAAAAAAAATTGTGTTCAGCCATACGGAACGTATGGCTTAGTTGGTCAGAGCGCTTGGACGGCTTCCAAGAGGCGCGGGTTCAAATCTCTCTACGTTCAAAAATGTTTGTATAATTTCTAAAAAGTTTTATACATCTCTCTTTTGACAAATAAATGGTCATTTTACTGTGCCTTACCTTATCCGGTACTATAAAAAATATTGCTTTCATATCCAAAGGTTGATTGTTTTTAAATAAGTATAGATAATATAGAGTTAACAAATATACTTGCATGTTTGATCTTTAAATGCGAATGTGCTAGTATTTTAAATATGGATTCTAAAATATAACTTTAATATTCTGGTAAAAAAAATCTACTTTTATATTATATATAGATATTATTTTTACCTCTCAATTATATTTAAATTTATGTAAACTGTTAATAACTAATAACCTGTTATCTGTACATAACTGCATTCTGTTACATTGTAAATGTATAATAGAGTACCACAACCTACCTACTGTAAAAGTATCGAATCGCGGACTCGCCCACCGAGGGTTCCGTATGTATGGATTTGCATTGTAGGTCACCGGGAAGTAAATAAAAATTACCAACTTTAAGTTTGTGGGTTAATTTTTTCCTTTATTAGTAAGTTACTTCTTTGCAAATCTCACTAATGTAGGTCAACGTATATTATTTTTTAGATTTCGATTATGCTGTGAACAATGTCGTTTTTATATTATATATATATATATATATAATTTTCGGGTATTTCTTTTAGTGCCAAACGAGAAGTATCATATAAGTTTAAACGAAAGCTAAAACGCTTAAATGATCGCATTTTTTTATTGTGTTAAGCATTAATTTCATCAATCAGAATTAAGCATAATCAAGCATTAAGAAAATCATTCATTGACTAGTTAATGTAGTGAAGGCTGCCTGCTATTTTAAAATTTAAATATTTGTTAACATTATGCACTCGCACTTGACCGATTTATTTGTCCTCAAAAAGATTTTTCCAGCTCTATAATTAGTTCATTTTGTAATTTAATTATATTATCAGGTTAGTAACAGTATAAAACATATAAGAGTAACCTTGACTGACTAAGAAATGTTGCAATTCACACAACCAGTACATTTTCCTCACTGACTTCCGTGAGCGAAGCCCACATGGTAACTTGTGGACATTTGACATTTCAACAGTTAAAAGCTTAAATTACTGCGATATTTTCAAATATCAAGGACTCACTTGATGTAGAGACAAGTTGTCGATACTTAGAAAATAACTATAATAATAAACTGTGTTATAGAATAAAGAAATTTCAGGCCTTGTGTATAAATGTATAAATAATTTTAATGTAAATGTATTTTTTTTATATATATATAGCAGTGTGACATTGATTCTTGAACTGTCTCATATATAAAGAAGCGATGTCGGAAATGTAGATTCGTAATTCATTCAACCAGATTACAGATTTATGTGAATCTGAGAATATCATATATGGTAAAGCACTATATATATTTATATAAAAACAAATATGAATATGGGAACATAAGGCCCGATAGCACACATGAAACACCATAGTCCCTGCATTACAGCTACCGTTATTCGATAGCTGTATCAGCTTTCAAAAACAAAATAATATACTGTGAATTCTGATTAAAGAAACAAACAGACCGTTACCGCTCAATGCTTATTTGTTTGATATTATATATAGTTGATTTTATATTAGGTACATATTATATTTAAATAATTCATATTATCAATATCGCTAATGGTAATGATGTATGAATTCTGCGTAACTGAAATGCAAGGTAAACTAGTAATTTTATATTATATTATATAATTTTTTAAACTCAATTTTATATACTTCATCACGTTTTCCATTATCTTTCTTTTTCTAAGAAGGGTCTCATTTTTTTTTGCTTCATGCTGTATAGCATGTGATAGTGTTAAGACACTCTGTTCCCCACTTTCCACCGAATTCTCAAGGACTTGCATGTTGAATGGTAGAACTCCTCGCATCTCCAGGATCTAATGCTTCCTTCTTTCTTCAAATCTCAATCTTTAGACAAATTTAAAATGTTAGAAGAATATAGCAAGTTTTACTTTTAAAATACCGTTGATATCATATAATTTTATTAAAGTAAATCATTAAGTCCAAAGGTGAGTTTAGTCCACATCACAGCTGTTGCAGTCATTTGTCTGTCAATGAGAGCGATGGAGCCAGGTGGCGACCAGCTGGTCTAATGAAATACCTTATTATATCGTAAAGCCTTTATACTATAAATATAGGTAAATATTTTATAATTATTCTCGAAACAATTTTAAAGAATAAGCTGTAGTGTACCTCTAAGTAGAGGGGTCAATTAAATCGAAGTTTTCGGACACCAATTTCTTTTAAACGCTATCATTATTTTGCCATAGATAAAATAGTTAAATTTTTTGATATAAACATTATTTGCATGTTTTCCACTCTCTACTTTGAAAAGGATAATATATATCCTTTTTTGGTGTAATAAATATTTTTAGATTTATTACAAGGTATTGGCAAGTAGATGTACATACTTCTTGTACGCAAATAACTAAGTGATAAGCTTTACAACTTGTAACAGGAATTGCAATTAAGTGAATTGCTTATCACTCATGAGACCAAAGTTATATATATATTTCTATCAGCTTCATGATATATCCCGCACATACAGCAGGGTAAGCAGAGGAAACCTACTGTTCTGGAAAAAGTTAAGTTTGGATCTGTAAATAAATACTAAGTGCTAGAAAAAGACCGATCCAATTTATTTCTTATATATGTAATCAAATATATTATATACAGATATTATATACACATAGTTTGGAGTGTCAGCTTTTTAATTTATTATGATTGACATTATTATTATAGCCTAAACTAATTTATATTTATTATTTATGCTAATTTGATTAGAGAAATCGGAACAAGCGTGGCAATTGAATGTCGTGACTAACGACTGCGCTTCGTCTTATTTCTTACTTCTATTGATTGACTAAAGAATTAAATCTTTGTTTGGAAAGATTTTAGAACAAAAATTTAATATAGTTCTTATGCGTGTGTTTTCTACTATTATGTATAATTATTTATCTAACATGGCTTAAGCTTATATTTTTAGAAATATATATTTAAAATTATCACAGTAAATAATGGAAATATTTTTATTTAAATAGGAATCTATTATTTTGAATTTAAAAAAGAATCTAGTGCTAAAATATTGTTAAGACACATCCGTCTACCGCTTTCCACCTGATTCTGGACGAATTGTGTGATGAGTGGCAACACCGAACGCTTCTTTAAGAGAGTGGGGAAATGAATATGTTAAATATTTCATACCACCGAATGGAAATCGAATCCACAACCGTTGCGTTTACAATCACACGCGTGTGCCGCTGACCCTGCCTGGTCTCGCAGTAGAGTATGTAATTATCTAATATCTATCAACGTACTTATATTACTTTGATTTATTGACTTTAGTGCCTAAAGTTGTTTTTTGTAATAAATTTAGTACCGAAACTAAAAGCCAACATTGGAAAACAAGCTTAATTGATTAGTGCTTGTGCGTACCGGACCAGTCTCTTTTTCAAATTACATTGAAAACTACTAACAAAAATTAAATCACGTAATTCGACGAAGCTTATCAAGTATCTTTTTTATTTTATTTATTATTGTCAATGGTTCAATAGGAAAAATGTAATAGGAAAATTTTACATAACGCGAAATAGTACGCGAAAAGTAATAATTTAAAAATAAACTTTACACTAACTTTTAGATTACGTAAATCACATTTTTTTTATTCCGGATAATTGTGTGGGTTTCAGAAACGTGTGTGATCCCGTGGGCGGTGAGCAGTGATGACACCAAACTTTACACTTCAACTTAATAGTATTTAAAAGCTCCCACGCAATGTCTTCTCGTAGATTTTCCAGCGGAGGCGTTATATCATAATTGAATTCGTGATCTATCACGATCATTTTATTTATCATTAAAACTGCTAACTAAAATGTTATATAGAGCCCAGTAATATAAGTTATAAATATTCGTAGGTTCGATTTCTTTTTGTCTCCTTGTAGTTAATTGTTCAAGTAATGCCTTGTGCACCCGGTTTTTTTAAAGTTAAGCTTTAATCGCTTAAAGCGTATTATAATAATAATTACAAATATACATGCTTGATTTGATTCAATTTATTTAATAAAAAATAAATTGAATCATGTCAAATCAGCTTCACGCTGTATCCCGCACATAGCTGGGTACAGAGGGAACCTAGTGTTAAGACACTCCGTTCCCCACTTATTATTTAATAATATATATATATAGTTAGCTTAAAACGATTAGCTTAAAACGATTTAGCACAGAAAATTCGATATTTAGAATAAAATTGACCTCGTATTACATTGACCTTAATTACCTTTAGAATTGTGAATACAATTGAAAAATTTACAAAATCCGTATTAAGCTTCGAGTCCTCGATACCATATGTGGAAGTAAGTGTGCTTACATTAATATATTTTATCACCGTCAGTGTGACCTTCACTTGTTGACATTTAAAAGCGTTAAGAATATATCTCGTCTTTTATAAAACTCGAAAAATATTTAAAATGTCTGTATATATATTTTTTAATTTCACGCTCTATCTCGCGTAACACTGTAGGTTGTAGGAGTTGTCACAAAATATTTCAATAAGCGCAACTATGTGTGGGTGTGGGTTCAAATTGATTTCGGGGGCATGTTCACGTAGATTTCACCTGCCATTGGGTAACTTATATGAACTGCGAGTGAAAATATGTATAGTCATTATTTTAATATACCTATTTTATCCGTATTTGAAACAGCACATATTTAAAGGAGAACATTTGCTTAGAAATTAAAATAGTAAATATCCATTTCCTCGAGTATTGAACCCACAACATGTCGCAGTACAGCTTATAGTCACAGTTTGTGGGCCTGAACCAAGACCACTTGAGGCCACTCAACAAATAATTAATTTAATAAAATTTTCTATAACTAATTTAATAATTAAAATAATTATTTATTTATTTATGAGGTAACGATTACTTCTGTTACCCAAAAGTTAACAATTAAGAATACTGCGTAGCGAGGTGAATCAAAACAATGTTTTTTGTAACTCTATTGGCCAAGACACTCGCAGCTGAGAAACGTAGATTGAATTGAAATTGGTCAAGGAAAGGATTTTTTTTTCAACTATAATATAATACCCACGTAACGCTGTTGTACACTTACTTGCTCCTGCTTACGTGAAGATATCATTTATTGTTTACATTTAAATTAGGCAAGAAAAAAATTATAACTATTTGTTTTTGAATTCACGCTGGGAACCTAGTGCTAACCCATTCCGCTTCCTAGCTTCCACAAAACTCTTCGAGCTATTTTGTGATGAGTGGGGCTCTGCCTTATAAAATAATAATAAATAATTCATTCCCCCGAGTGGGAATTGAACCCACGACATCACATTTACAATCACGCGCTTGTGCCACCGTGCCACACTTTCAAAAACAGTAATTTAATTAAATAATAATAAATTATTAAATTGCAATAGATAATACAAGTGTTTAAAAATACATTTATTACAAAGTGTCGGAAATGGCTGTCGTAAATACATCGTGTTGGTAAAGCATAATATACTCTATATGTATACTCTATAGTCAATATTAGGACTATTAATAAAAATAAGTTTATCTTTTCCAATTTACGCTTTTTCCCGCTTACATCAGAGTATGCAGAGAGAATCTCCAATTTTAGGCGGAAATTGGAAAGAGGCGGAAGCCGATGCCGTACTTTACGCGCCAGGACTGGAAAATGAAAATAAATTTTACCTCGGATAAGGATTGAAGCCACGACCAGCGCGTTGTACAGTTCCACTACAAATAGCTGAAATAAAAATAAAAAAAATTCAAGTATTTTCACCTCGTATAGGAATTACAATGAGTTCACGATCAGAGAATACATTTCCTTTTGGAGTAAACCGAAAATGTCAGATTTTTTTTTAAATTATTAAACATTTCCCCCCCGAAAAGGAATCAACTCCACGACCACCTCTTGATGACACTAACTATAGTTTATCAATGTCTACACTAGTATTAGAAACCGACAGCAAATGCAACTTAAATCCAATTTTAAGATGTAGAAATTGTAATATTAGTTATCTCATTTCGCGATGTTGATATTAGTATGTCACTAGGATAGTTCTGTCGTAACTAAGAGTCTATGTCGGTACTAGAGTATAACAGCGAGGTAACGAGTGTGGTGCTATATAGAATACCTCAGGCCTTACTAAATCTGTTTGCGACTATATCTTGATATATTTCTATTTTTCGAAGTTTTTTAACGCAAACTGTTTCTAAGAAATTGTAGTGATAGTAAGATTTAAATAGAAAGGAAAGTATGTAACATAAGAGTCAGATTTTTAAAAATTAATTATTATTTTGTAAATTATTATGCTATGTATAGATGCTAAGGCTTTCGTGGCGCAGGGGCACAAGTGCGTGACTGTCAACGCAACGGTTGTAGGTTCGATATCCACTCGAACGAATGAAATACAATTTTATTTTTTATTCGCTCTGCACAAAGCATGGCAAATATCATACGCTATAGAAGGGAATTTTGTTTTTATTTCCTCAGGCATAAAAACAAAGCACGGTGTTGAGCTCCAATTTGACATGTGATGTCTTGATAGGTTTTCTTTGCCTACCCTACTTGTTTACTGAATCAAAAGCAAATAGTTGCCTTAACATTTTTTTGTAACAGCAATAATATATATGAATGTATTACGTAATTTCACATACAATTGTCACGCATAATACTATTTAGGCAACGTGCTATAGTATTTAGCATATGCGCGAATGCCATTCTATGTGGTAAGAATTATAACGGTTAGGTGTTTCAGTTTATGAGTCACTGCCGACATTTAGATATTATATATATAGATTTATTTTGTTTTTCTTTTTCATTATTTGCAAAATATTTATTATAGTATATTATGATGTAAAAGTTTTGAGGTCGGTCGTGGCGCAGGCGCTCAAAGTGCATAGGTGTGTAAACGCGGTTGTGGATTTGATTCTCATTCGAGAATGAAATATTTAATGTTTTAATTTCTCCGTTATGTTGACGAGGGTAATGGGCGGCGTTGAGTTCCGCCACTTGACACGCGAAGCCTTTAAAATTTGGTGGAAAATAGGAAACGGAATGTCTTAATACTAGTTTCCCTCTACTATTGCTGTGTGGAATACATTGTATAAATATATAGTATTATAGTATATAGTATGTATATAGTTGTATTAGTTACCATTAATAATATGAAATCTTTATCTAAATATATAAACATTTTTAATTTAATTCAACTAAACGAATAGAAACAAGCCTTGCAATGTTGATTTAGTTAGTACTGATGCAATACCGACGCCAACAAAGAGATGTGGAGTAATTAAATGTACATAGTTTTTACATAAAATTTGCATGTAAATTTGTTTATATACTACACTGAATATTTTTTAATAAATTAAGCATAGAAATATGCGATGCTGCTCTTAGAGAAGAAATATTTGATACATGGTTTTTTTTTAAATACGTAAAATAGTTATTTAAAAGAATTCTTCTAAAAAAAACTTCACTCATCCACCATGGCCTCATTTACGATTTTATCTGATTGTTACTGATATGTGATCTGAATTCTACTAGCCTTTTCTCGATCTTACAGCAGATATAATTTATTAAGACCACATTATTTTACTATCATAAATTTTATTAATTAATATGTTTTGACTATAAATTTACACTCGAAACTAGAAACGGTTATAATTTAATGTTTCATTATAACTGCTGTAGCTTATCTATAAGTCGCATCCTTCAAAGATAACTATCGTAACTCAAATTATGTAAAAATTGTCTATAAAACCATATTTTTAATTTTGCAGAAGGATGTGAAAGTAATGATATAAGCCTGAATAAAACTCAAACGTATTCCATGAACTCTCCATATACCGAACTTATAGGGACTCTAGCGGTAATAAAATTGTGCAATATAAAATTAAAATTCACCAAACGTTCACGTGTAGTGTACCGCAAACATTGAAAAACAATTGTCATTTATAAAAGTAGGTTAATGGATTCTATTATATCTAAGAGGTCACTTATTATATTATTATGATTATAATAACTGTTTACATTATGTCTGTAGTCGGTCTGTAATAATTCTGTCTGAACACATTTGGACAAATATTATAATTTTAAACATATATATAAGGCCGTACCGTATAGAACAGATTAGGTAGTGAGAAAAGGTGAGTTGTGGAAATTCAAAATCGCGCTTTGTCTTCTTGCCAGGTCGAAGGATTGAAGTTAATTAATTTCATTAACTAGGAACCGACGGTCGTCGCGCTTACAGTCAGATGTTACTTGAATAAAATATTTTTTTTCTCTAGCCTGTTACGATAAACGTCAAGCACTTAAGTAGCTCCAATCATTTATATTCCTTATTATTCTTAGTAATGTAAGTAATTTAAAAAATATATACACATAAATTCTGAATTCTTCCACTAGTGTAGATATGTTCTTGCATTCTGTAGATAAGACACTCTACACTTCGATTGATATATAAATAAAATAACTTCATAGGATGCACCTATGCTTGTAGCAGGATAGGCAGAGGGAACCTAGTGTCAAGGCACTCCATTTCCCATTTTCTACCGAGTTCTGGAGGTATTGCATGTTGAGTGGCGCAATTAAGCAAAGCGCTTTGCCTCGACACCAGAGCCAAAAAATGGAAATATAAATTTAAATAAATATTTAATATCCTCGAGTGGGGTCGAACCCAAAACCTGTCGCGATTCCAGTCAACTTGTGCCAATGTTCAACAACAAAATAAAATAGATCGTTTACATTTCTCCTTTTAGATCTCACACAAAGATATAATCTAAAGTAGGACAGGCCGCTATGAAAGATACCACATAGGTTTTGGATTTCGTGAGAATAATAACTATAATAGTAATAGATATTCACTTTCGCAAGTTTCGATATATTTCATGCCCCGACCAAGGCGTGCTATCCAGTTAGGTTTTGTGAAAGTACGCCTAGAATATATGTACATTTAGGGCTGTAGGGCTTCACTTTGAATTACAACACTACCTTCGCTTCAAAATAATATTTATTTAGTTAATAGAGTGTTTATTTAGCTTTCACACATAATAATATCAGTAAAAATATACATAATGAAGTGAGAAAACAAGAAAAAGTTAATTACAACAATAGTCTCCGTTTAAAAAAAGTTATTTGCATTTCTAAGCTCCTTTTATCTTGCTTAGAAAACCCAAAGTAGGCACTATAGTGTTGACAAGTAGGTAATACAATCGAAAAATAATAATAATAAACTATAATCTATAGAGACAATGAGAAAAGAAAAGAAAGTATTTTTTAACACTTCGTAAGTGGATGAATTTTTGACAACCCTATTTCGACCGAGTATCCGATTGTAGTATCACAGTCTGTTAATCTTAATTTCGCGGGTTTGTCGTGGAAAGTGTTTACAAAGGGAAAGTACATAGATAAGGTTAGCGGGCTTAAAAATACAATTTGTTTATTTTGCAGTTACGTAAACTTCGCAACGGTGTTTGCGTTTTAATAACAATTTTAGAAAGGAAATCAATCGACATCCGGTCGTTTGTTTCGATGCTTCTTTAAATCACATTGGAAATTTTACGCTTTATGTTGCGTGTTTATCTTCACTTTATTGTATTTCCCACATACATTAGGTGGCAGGAAGATTATAACTATATAACCGTTGTTTATTTACAGTTGAAAATGCATATTTATTGATGGAATCTATCACTGTAATTGATAGGGCTAGATAAAGCTTTTTAGGGTTCCGTACCTCACAATGTAGAAACGGATCCCTTATAGGATCATTTTGTTTTTTACATATACCTAGACAATTTTATTAAAGTCATGCGAGCCCACACTTATTCGTATGCTAGTCAAATTGTCTTTAATTTGACGTGAGTAGTGACAGTGACGTGGATCGTGACGTACCAAAGAAAATGAAAGCCTTACATAAGCGTGAATCGATAATGTAAGCGATGAAATTTATATGTAAATTGAACTCAATGCTTAGAATACAATAACTTTCTACTTACAATAAGATATTCATCTAAACATTTCCATATCGAGTACTAATGTTTTTTTTTTGTTTCATGCTATATCGCATATAGCAGGGTAGGCAAAGGGAACGTAGTGTTAAGACACTCAGTTCCCCTACCTAGTTTTTGCCAAATTTTCCGAGACATTGCGTGTTGAGTGGCGGATTTCAATTCCGGACTTTTACCTCGGTGCCAGAGCGATGAAATGAAAATATATATAGTAACAAATAATAATTCATTCCCCCGAGTGGAGATCGAACCCACAACCGTCGCGTTGCAGTCACATCCCTGTGCCCCTGAACCAGGACGGCTTAAAATAAACAAAAGCTATTCTTATGACGTGTAATTTTGTTTGACTTATTTTGAAATGTCTACAATCACATCGTTACGTCCCGCCACAGTGTAGCTAATGTCTCAAATTTAAGTCGTTTGGCTGTCATCGAAATGAAACAATTCATTTAATACGGCAGGTTTTTATATCAATTTATGATGAGTTATAGTACGGTCGGTGTGTTGTGGCTAACTTCAGGTTGGCTACTTCGTCTTTGTGTTGTATATGACAAAAAATAAAAACTGAAAAATATATATAAACACAGAGATTTACATATACAAATTAAATGTAGCCTATATTTTGCCATTGTTAATGTAGAAATTATCAAAAAAAAATTTTTTCCAGAAACGCTAACTGTTACCAAGTCGTAACCTATCAGCGGCAAAGCTCAAAATAAATCATTCACTCGGTCTGACGTTTTGTTTGTTTAATTGACAATTACATATAATAATTATATCTCAAATCTTTAAACACAGAGTAAACAGAAATAAAGGAAGGATAGTTTCACAGTCGATTAGCGGTTTAAACCGCAGTTACCAACTTTTTAGTTTTACCCAATTGCATAACACTATCGTTTACTGAGACGCCGTGACAAAAGTACATTATAAATACAGGTTAGGTCACAAACTTTTATATTATATAATAAATTGTTTTTCAGCTTCACGCTTTATCCTGCATTTGGCAGGGTAGGCAGAGGGTACCTAGTGTTATTTTTAAGTACATAAAAATAATACAAATATACTCAAACAAAATACAATATTTTAACAGAATACAATATTTTTTGTTGTTTTAACAGAACTAAAAACAAGAATGGCGATTAAAAAAAGTTACATAATTTTTTTTTTCACCCATAAAAATGTTATGAACTATTTTCCGTTCGCTGTCGAAGAAGCACAGTACGTACTGTAACTGTAAGCACGAGGGTTGTGGATTCGATTGCCACTCGGGAGAATAATTTATTATCGAAAAAAAACCCGCTATCGCTTAGAATTTGGACATAATACACAAATATAGTTTCATAGCGTCACCGCGTTGGACCGCGACGGTTTTCGAGACGGATGGATTTGCGGTGAGAATGTTTTCCGCTTTGCTTGTCTCAACAGACGTTTACACTTTAGATTTAAATGGCGGTACTGTTATTTATAATCTATGTCTATTTAACAATGTTATGGTCAGAATAATGATTACTTTCGGTTTTATTTGTTTGTTATATGTGGGGCTTAGATATATCGAGATTTATGATACTTTATTTGATTTCAATACTCCTTAATAATTCATCCATCCCTCAATCTTTCGAAGTCCACTGCTGGACATAGGCCTCCCCTAATGTTCGCCACTCCGTTCGGTCCTGCGCCCTTTGAATCCAGCAGATTCCCGCTGTCTTCTTTAATAATTAATATGATGTTATAATTCATTTTATCGAATGGATATGGAGCCGACAACAATCGCATTATAGTCACACCTCTGCGCCACGATGGCGTCAAATGATATGATATGGAAATGATACTATAATTAGGTCGAAATTAACTGAATAGACGTATTGCAATATTTGTTGTTAGTATTAATTTAATATTGGAAGACTTACCGATCATTCTCTTTTATATGTACGCATTTCCTATTTTCGTTAATTATGCTGAACTAAATGCTATAAAAGAAAAAATATCAAAGAATCCCAATATTATTAGAAAGTGAATTAAATAATACAATTTCATTTAAAAACATCTATGGCACTTGAGATAATTGAGGGTTTTAATGTTACCATGGGAAATCCTCGTAGATATATTTTGCTAGTGTAAAGTCGACGGAGGTAGATCATCGCGAAGGGACACAAGCATGCGATTGTAAATGTGACATATTGTAGATTCGATTTCAACACGATAATTCAAACAAATATTTGATATTTTTAATTCTTCGCTCTGGTAACGAGCCTACGCGCGGCGTTGAGTTTCCACACTCAATTCATCTATAAGTGGAATGGAAATGTTTTAAAGGACACCCTGGTGCGGAATACAGCAAAAAATTAAGAAAAGGTAAACAATAAAGTGATGAACATTGAAAAACAAACAATTGTTTTGCTTTATTAAGAACAATATAACAAAAGTTCTACAACAGGTCAAAAAAAAAAAACATTAACTAATTACAAAAGAGAAAACAAACTTTTGTACCAATGAGTATGGCACCTCTACATAACTCACCATAAATCAATTAATTATGAAAATCATTAAATTCTTATTTAAACAAAAGAATTTATAGAAAAAGATGTGAAGTATAGACTCTTATACTTTATATATACACAAGAAATTGAAAAAAATCCTATATAAAAATAGCTCTTGTGACATATAATCAGATACAAATTTCTATAGGGGAATTTCACAACCTATGCAAAACTTAAATTAATTAAGTTTCAGCACCACAACTATGATAGAATACTTATTATTTATTTATGTACCGCACTCGTCATGTTGTATCAGAACACTGTATCACTGAAAGCGACGGTACAAAATTTGATTTCCACTCGAGGAAAAAGAACCTAGCGTTGAGCGCTGGGCTAGCTACACATAAAACTGAGATTCACTGAAAAAAAAAGCTACTAAAAATATTTACCAAGACGTTTCATTATTAAAACGTGATAATTAAATATATTATTAATCATAGATTTTCCTTATTTGCACACAATAGTGCTAAAGACTTCAAAGAATATTACCAAAGTCGTGACAACTCCATACACTTACTTCTACGTATAAAAATAATGAAATTCTGCCTTGAGAGTTAAATATCCTCGCTCTTTGAAAAGTCAACGCGCGGCCGATCCGAGCTGAACGTAGTGTTCTAACATTAGGTTTTCCATTATTATCTCTCTATATGCGGGATACGACACGAGGAAAATATAAATATATACAAATATCAGAAGAAAAAAAATCAGTACGTTTCCTATTAAACGATATTTACACTTATTAAACTACAACAGGAACTAATACAAGATTAGTATCGATCAGAAAACACTAACGATTAATAACTAATTAAGTAACATATCGAGACTAAAAAATAACGACATGAACAAGTAATACAAGGTACATTCGTAACCGCCATAAATAATTGACAGCATCAAAAACATTTAAGTAGTTATTAAGATTTTCATTTTTACAATAGTCTCAGTAGATGCACTCTTTTCTTCAAATAAGAGTAAAACATGCGCTGGTCTTTCTTAAACGTTTATTTGAACCTGTGATCTGTGAAAACAAAATTTATGTTGTTATGCATTAATATGAAAAATATTTATTCTATTCTTTAGTCGACAAGACGTTGAGTTACGCTAGGCAAAACCTAACATCCGGCGGAAGGCAGAGATCCAGACAGATACAGCAAGCTCAAAATTATTCAGAATTATACATACTTAGAAGTATGGTCCAGGATAGACCTTATCTGTGACCTGGTGGTCAACTTTCGAATGTTAGTTAATCAGTTTTAAAAAAAATTATTTAAAATAATATACCTTACTGGCGTCCTAAAGCCTCCAAATTACTATGATGTGAATCGATTCTATTTATATTCGCTTTTTCTTTCGAGTTATTCGCTTTTAACAAATCGTTTTCCAAATTTTGTTTTTCTGATGAAATAAAATCGCGTGAGCCATTTATTTTGGGACTGTCTTGATTATTTCCTGAATAAGATAAATCGAAGTTAGAAACCGATTTAATTTTGTCAGTCGATTCAAGGCCGGATGCGAGTGATCGAGATGTTATGTTATCTGTAAAGAAATGTTTGAAAATTATATATCTGATGAAATATCGATAAAAAAAAAGAATAATATTTCAAAAGTATTATTTTGGATTTTGTATACTTTCTGTGGAGTGGTTGTTTTAATAATTTTAAGTGGGTAAAAAAATATTCAATCTAAAAGATTTTTTAGATCTCAAAATTCTTCCATATCAGAAATTTTAAACCTATGCCACAAAGGGTGGTATTTTAAAAAGTAATTATATTTAAAAATCTATTAAACTAATTATTAAAGCATAATAAAAATATTACCTTTTAAAGGATCAACAATATCCTTTAGTTGTCCGTCGTCTTTATGGTCTTTGGGCATTGAAGCAGCCCGTGTGCTCGGACCAAACATACCAAGTACTCTGGAAAAAACCGTATTTCCAAAAATAATTGTAGTGTGTGTTAAATTTATTTTATTAATTTAATGTATTTGTTATGTATTATTTAAAACATATAGATTATATATATTTAATTTAGAATTACCTAGAATTACTTAAATCTCCAAAAGGTGTCTGCGGGTTGTTGAAGCGCGGCGGGGACGAGCGCGGAGTGACGCTGGTTTCCGCCCAACCCTCCGCTATTAACGCTTCTCCGATATCTACTGAACCTTCTAGAACAAAGAAGAAAAGTTTTTTTTTTCAATTTTTTATATATAGAAGCCGATAGAGCAAAAGAACTAAATAATACTTTCTATCAAAAAAAAATTGGATTGTTAACGTTGTATCCCGATATAGCAGAATAGGATAAAACCTAGGCTTGAGATAAGAGTGGTGGATATTCACGCTTTGTCGTATTACCAAAACCAGAAAACAATTATTCCCCAGAGATGAAATTGAACCCACAACCGTCTCGTTCACAGTTAGATACTGCCTACTGCGCCACGAACATTTCTAATCAATATAAATTACATCTAATAACATGTACAATATATGTAAAGAAATACATCCTATATTCTAGTACCAATGACAGTCTTCAAAAAAAATTAAGTAACATAAAAAAAAATACTTTTACCTTCAGTAGAATCATATAACTTTATACCGGGAACTTCTTTTTCCCTGTCGCCGACTAACGAACTCTTTTTGTAAGTGCACGTTTTTGATAATAGAGGTTTCCACCGCGCCACCTATTTTGAATTATTAAATTTATTGTATTATTATTTATTAATATATTAATATTGATTAAGATTGGGTGTGTTTGTATTTTCATTTAATTGCTCTGGTGTCGAGTCAAAGACCGGCGTAGAGTTCCGTCACTCAACACTCAATGCCTCCAGAATTCGGCGGAAAGTCACGGAGTGTCTTAACACTAGATTCCCTCTGCCTACTCTGCTGTGTGGCGGATACAGCGTGAAACTGATTTTATTTTTTTTAAATTATAATATTGATATATTGTTAAGACATTCCCCATTAATGTTTCTCATTTTCCGCCATATTTTTCGAAACATTGAGTGTTCAGTGGCGAAATTCAATGCCGCGATTTGTCTTGTTACAGCGTCTGTCTTTAGCCGCTAGATGTGGATTCGATCTCACTCGAAAGAATGAACTGTTTAACATTGTCATTTACACGCTCTAACAACAAGACAAAACGCGGCATTGAGCTCCGCCATTCAACACGCAATGGAGAACAAAATTTTCTAACAATAGGCGCCTTCTAGCTACCCTGATCTATGCGGGATACGGAGTGAAGCTAATGAAAAAACACGTAATAATAGAAATCGACCAAGTAAAAGCATAACATAAACCAAAATAACAAACAAACCTGTGTTAGTTCTTCAAATCGTTCTATGGCTTGTGGGTGCCATTTTCGTACACCAGATGGTTGCTTCACTTCTTCCTTGTCGGAAGGTTTCACACCCGCGAGAAAACACTCCATAGCCTGTCACGCATTTATATATATTTTTTTTTTTTTTTTATGGGAGAGGACAAGGCAAACGAGCGTTCGGGTCACCTGA
Source organism: Heliconius aoede (assembly GCA_037355905.1). NCBI lineage: Eukaryota > Metazoa > Arthropoda > Insecta > Lepidoptera > Nymphalidae > Heliconius > Heliconius aoede. The sequence goes on along the minus strand of JBAIZZ010000064.1, from coordinate 416,591 downwards.
TGGTAAGTGATCACCGCCGCCCACGACCCCATGCAACACCAGAGGAGCCACAGGTGCGTTGCCAGCCTTTAAGGTGAAGATGAAGGGCACCGGGGCCCGGCATTACCTAATGCGAAACGCAGTGGCAAGGGCCACTACTTCACGCCGGATTTAATACCACCCCCGGCATTTAAAACCGGCGTGAAGTAGTGGCCCTTGCCACTGCGTTTCGCATTAGGTAATGCCGGGGGTGGTATTAAATCCGGTCGAGTCTGCCCATGCGTGTTGCCATTACTGGCGACGTGACTCTTCCACACGTACTTTAGTCGCCTCTTACGACACCGACAGTACCAGGGTGATCCTATTCTAAGCCGGGACCACACGGCTGACTTTACCAGAGCGAAGAAATGAAAACATAAATAAATATTTTCTTTCCTCGAGTGGGAATCGAACCCGCAACCAGTCGATTATGCAGCACAATTTGTACCACTGCGCCACGACCAGCCTCATTATACAAGATATTCAAACACGACTTTAATTTATTTTTATATTTAGGCCAAATGATTTTTAAAAAGTACGTAAGGCGTGATAGAATAGCACTAATATTATAGATTTCCATTTATATTTAATATTAGTATTACAAAAACCATTGAAGTAACAGAGTAATAATTTCTTACTATAAGCGCTGAAGATTGTGAGTTCAAGCTCCACTTGTAATATTGGATTATTTTCATTTACTCCCGCTGATGATACAGGGTGCCGTTGATTTCTTGATAGTCAGGAAAACGTGAAACTCAAAATAATTGAAATAAAATATATAATATATTTACCTGAAACCGAAGTCGTAACAAATCAGCGCGAAGCTCGCACAGATCATGCGTTGCTACGTATTCACTGTCGCCGTAGTCCAAGTAGAAGACATCGGCTACCTGAAAATTATACAACAGTCATATGTATTTGGAAATAACATCAGCTTGTGGTAAAAACACGAAATATTAATAAGTTAGGAAATATATTTGTAAGATAGACTTTACATTATATTTATAAAGATAGAGATTTCATATATCGTAGTATAACACTTTGTTTTTTACTTTCTGAAGAAATGAAAATATTATTTTTTTATTTATTTGAGTGGGAATCGAACCCACGACCCCACAGCTAAAAAATACTTTGAAAACTATAAAAAAGTTGACATTTTTTATTTTCTATGTAATTTTAGACTCTTTTTTTAATTTTTAGAGATTGTTTTGTCAATAAACACCTGTTGCGTAGCATCAAACTCGTTGGGCCTCAAATCGTCAATCCGCGCCCGATACCAGCGACCGTCGTGACGGAACACGGCAGCTACCACTTGACCTATGGACACTTTCTCCAACTGAATTAATTAGAAAAAAATAAATTATTTATTAAGGTACCCTTAATATAATAAACATATTTTATACTATATGCCATATTCTCGAAAACAAACATAACTTATCAATAATAGCAGAAGCAACGCCAGCAACGTGTGTGTCTTGTCATATACACAAATATTATTAATAATATAATTATTAATAATTTCATTCTGTGTTTTATACTGTAACCCGCAATCAGCGGGGTAGGACGAGGGAACCTTAGAAACGTAGTGTTAAGTGGTAGAACTCAACTCCACTCATTACCAGAGATAGGAAATGAAAATATTAGATGTTCCATAATCACTTTCAAAATTAAAATATTGCAAATTCAGTTAGTTCTTAAATATTATTAAATATATTTTCAAAACATACTAAAATATAAATATAAAAAGAACTATAGGTAATAATAACAATTAAACTTACGACATGACTAGCTTTATTCTCCTTGTTTCCATAATACTCCGTCATATGGGCGACCAATTCATCCAGCTGCGTTACTTGAGGGCCCACAAATTGAACCCAAAACCTAGACGGCGATGACACCGCTGACACGTAAACTTCTATAGCTGATGTCGTTGCTTCTGTAAATCAATAATAAAAAATTAAAATAAAAAATTACATCTTCTAATAAAAAAAAAATCATATAGAGTACGGTTGACGAGTCGTGGTTGGGATAATGTTAGGTTTTTGAACATTTGCGCATTGCTCTCTCGGGAAGAAGAGTTAGTAAATTAAACTTATGATCAAATCTGCGCAGCCGCAATTACAATGCAACCAACTTCGAGACGGCCACTGCTCGTTTACCGTTGTATAACGTTGTGTAGAGGCAATCAGAAACGTTTAATAATTCTCTAGTTGAATTTATATAAAAACTAATACTACATTTGTATGGTATCTGAGTTAGTAGCGTTTCTGAGTGCGGTTGTAATAACATTGTACTTTACCTTAGTGACAAAACTCAATCTCCTCAAATATCATTTTAATTTATTAATGGTGGTAAAAGGTCATAGTTTTAATTTATTTGTTTGTGACTTTTCAGCAAAAACAAAAAGTAACATTTCTCTTCATATTTACCAAACGAAATAACTTAGAAAGTATATTTGAAAACTTTTTAACCTCTGCTTTTTCCATATTTCAAAATCAAAATTTATTTAAAATATTTTCTGTGCTATTCCCAAATGTATTAAATAAATATCTTTTTTTTTATTATTTCTTATTATTAAATATATGGTGCATAATCTATTTTAAGTGAGAATAAAAACAGGGTACATGCAACGAAAAAGTGCAACTATACTATCTTAATAAATATATATAAAATCTATACAAGTGCAATAAAAACATCAAAGTAATATATTTATAAAGTACCAAAAATAAACCTCGAAAATAAACCAAGAACACAAAACACAAAAACTGAACACACAAAAAGCATAACAAAAATTAAATATAATAAAAAATATTTTTATAGTATACGAGTATGCCATATTCCCCAAAAACAAATGTTACATATCAATAATAGCAAAAGCAACGCCATTTTGTCCCACAGATTTGGCAATTAAAACACCTCTTACTTTATACCTTGTATCTCTTCTTATCCCTGGTGGATAATGCTTATTTGCAGGAATTATAACTATAATTCGCCTAATTATAGCAGATCAAAATTCTAAGTCATTTTTAAGGGTTTAAAATTTTATAGGAAAAATATTTAAGTCAAATGATATTATTTTTCTGTGTGTTCCACCAAATTATGAAACTGTTACATGGGTGCTATGGCGAGAAAAGGTTGAAAACGACTGTAATAAATGTCATGTCATGTACATAAATTCATTAAACGTCCCTCCCAAATGAAATAACATCTTTGTTCAATTAGTGTTTTTTTATAGATTACATAAAGTCTTGGCGCAAGGACACAAGCATGTGACTTTAAGCGTTTGTGGTTGTGGGTTCGATTTCCACTCCAGGTATTCATTTCCTCGTTTTATTCATTTTCAAAACAGCTAGAAAAAGAAAAACATTTTTTTCAAAAGGAGAACTCACAACGCCAGCGTGAATGTAAGGCTTATTTTTCACCGCTTTCACCAAACGTGGCGCTATTTGGAGTTGCAAATTTTCTATTATTGTTATATGTTATTAATAAAATTAAAATTCTCCTAAATAATCACGTACCTAAATCATCTGCACACTAGAAAAAAAACAAAATATTAAAAAAAAAAGAACACCAATACGTCCGCACGGCCGAACTACGAATCACAAGCGAGCATGCAGCATCTTACCACGCGTGTACACAAGCTTGGTTTCACCTGACGTGTCGGCGGCCGCGGGGGACGGGGTGGTGGGGGGAGTGGTGACGCGGGGCGGCTTCGACTGTTGCACTTCGCGTCTACAACGCTCTTGCTCAACCTGGAAGGTGACCATTTAAATATTTACTATTGGGCGCACCAGCCATTGTGAAAATAAAAATTCATAATAATGTAAATTAAAGCAAAATTATATTAATTCTTATAACACGAATAACTAATTGTAGATACAATATTAATAATCACATAGTAAAAATGCTTTCCAATTATTAATGAATCGACACTGTTTACAAGGGTAGTTAATTGAAAGTGAATCTGTTTCACGCTTTGAAAAGTGATTACCCCAAAAAGTGGCCAACTGGGTGACTGAACATAAGTCTTCCGTCTACCTACCTACCATTCAATATGCGGGGTACAGCATGAAGGTGACAAAAAATCAATGAAACTAATAAGAAATAACTAATTTCACTTACACATTCATCAATCAGCTTCTTGGCCATATTAATCTGTTCCTCAGTACCGCGCAAGCTGACCTGCTTCGACATGGTCACATCACCGTGCTTATTGTTATCCAATTTTAAACGAGCACCGCTTGTGTGCCTTATAGTATTTATTGTTTCTCCACCTGTACCTGTGTAAAAAAAAGAAGAATTTTGTCTTTTTTATGAATTTTGAAGATTGAAGAATATTTAGGCAGATATGGTGCAGGGGAATGAACTAATCATTTCCTCTCTCTGGTAACAAGACACGATAAAGCGTGTCGTTGAGTTTCGCCACTCAACACGTAATATTTCAAAAACTGCGTGAAAAGTGGACGAAGTGTTCTAATACTAGGTTACGTTTGAACTCAACGAGAGTACAACAAATACAGCAAATAATAATCGAGCTGTTGACCAATTAAATTGCGCTTATTTCTGCCACTTCATAAAGACAAAGCGTAGCGTAGAGTTCACGCGACTCCACACGGAATATCATCATGTCACTATTATTTTTTTCGATTAAATTATACTCACCTATAATCCTACCAACTGCCCATCCTGGCACAGATATATTTGAGTCAACTATAAGTGGTTGTTGCCTTATAAAATCATGCACTAATGTTTCGGCAATATGTGTCGCGTTTGATCGCCCTCGTATAATACAAACGTCGCAGTCCTTATCATTGAATTTCTTGAAATGAATCATTGCGCCCGACTTTTCTTCTATTTGCTTTATGTTTGATCCGTTACGACCTATAATGAAGAACAAAAATATAAAGAAAATAGCTTAGTCAATAGTAGACTAAAGCCTAAATGTAAACAAAACGAAGGTTTTGGTTTTTGAAAGAGATAAAGAAAGGACGGAATGCAAGATCAATGTAAAGCTGCAATTTTGAGAATTATTAGTCTACTATGTAGTTAAGACAGTATGCCTTCCTGTTAACTTCAAAGTAGGGCCCTTTCAGAGGTAATGCCAACTATGTAGTGCTATCAATGTCCTTATGTTCAGTAATTTCGTTTTTAAAAACATTGAACTGAAGTCAGTCGTAGCACAGGGAAGCAAGTGAGTGACTGTAAAGACGACTGATTTTGGTTTCAATCCCCACTAGAGAAAATAAAATATTAATTTAAATTTATATTTTCATTTCTTCACTCAGGTGTCAAGGCAAAGCGTGGCGTTGAGTTCCGCCACCCAACACGTAATGTCTCTAGAATTCGACGGAAAATGGAGAAATACGTAAACAGAGTGAAGCTGATCAGAAAAACAATGAAGTTTTACCTTGCTAGTGAAAAGTCATACAAGAAATATGTTATGTATATTTATATATTTATACATAACATAATTAAATTTTTTTCAATTTAAGGTTATAATAAATTACTAAACTCAAGACTGCTTTTCTTTCTTAGTGTAAGGAAATTAATATAATTTAAAATTATATCAATGCATTTGCAGTCTAATATAGACTCATACCATCACATTTTCCTAAAACTTTGTTACAAATTTAAAACAAATCCAAAAATGTCAATTTTATACAAAAATTATAATCTTGAAATGACATTTTAATATATGAATCAAGCCTTACTTATAAGTTATAATGTCACAATATGGAATTTCAAACTTGTCAAGTAAAGTAACCTTGAGTTAAATAATTTAATATGTACCTATCTTGTGCTAACATGATATCATGATGTCATTATATGTAAGGATCAATAAGATAAAATATAATTTATTAATAAAACTGAATAATTGTTTTTCATATGCTGTGAGCTGCATATAGCAACAATAATTCGTTTAAATAGATATCAAAATGAGAACCATAGTATTTACAGACTCCTCAGATGCTGTGCTGCTGCACCACAAAAGGCATGAATATTCTTTAAAAATTCTTTAAAAAATATAGTTTCAAAAACAATTAAAATATTAAATGAAGGTAAAAAATATTTAAAAAAGAAACTTATCATTAAAAGATTGTAACTAGGTTTCCTCTGCCTACCCTGCTACATGCAAGGCAGTTTAAAGCTAAAAAAATACAACTTACCAATTAAAGCAGGCACTATGCTTTTTGGTACTTGGACCTCTATTAAATTTACTTTTGAAGATCTAACTGGTTTATCCTCTTCTTCATCTTTTTTGAAGACATAGTACACTACAAATGCTGACACTGAGACCAGAGAAATGCCTAAAGCCACTGGTACAAGAAGTTTGGAATTGAAAGACATTTTCTGAAATGAACATTAATGTATTTGTTTATTTACTTATTTATCTTTTATTGCACACAATAAAAATATAAACAACAACAATGGGTGGGCTTAATGCTCAAAATATGAGAGGACATTAATTATATTTAACAATTATAATGCTAAAGTAATATAATTTTGGTCAGAATAATGGCAATAGCATATTGCTATTACGTCTTCTAATAAGATCCTAGAAGAAAATATTGTTTTATTTTTATTTTTTTTAAATGCGACGGTTGTGGGTTCGATTTCCACTCGAGGAAGTGAAATATTTATTTACGTTTATATTTCCATTTTTCCTCGCTCTGGTATCGAAGCAAAGCGTGGCGTTGAGTTCTGCCACTCAACAAACAATGCCTCCAGAATTCAGCAGAAAGTGGGGAACAGAGTGTCTTAACACCGTGGTTCCCTCTGCCTATCCTGCTGTGTGCGGGATACAGCGTGAAGATGAAAAAAAAATTATTGCAGTCGACAATAACAATAGCTTGAGAAAAGAAATGTTATAAGATTCAAGTTCATATATTCAAACTAGCACACATTATTAAATAAAAAACTCTTACCGATTTAATATTAAAAACTAAATAAATATTAAAAACTAGTAAAATAGATTTTTATAATGACCGAAGCTATCAATAAATGATTATTGTGAGTAAATGATATAATATTCTATTCGCAGACATGACATAATTGAAAGTTGCTTCACATGTAACTTGACACCTCGATGGACGTTAAATCAAATAACCAGAACGTACCGTTAAATTCTTGAAGATCCTTAACAGTTATAAAAAGTTGTACTGCTTAAAAATTACAAGACTTCATTTAAACTGAAGTTAAGGCGTTCAAATCTTCGTACTGTGCATTGGAAAAGAAAAAACAACATAAACTAAATGTCACATGTCATTGTCAAAGTAACGTTCAAATTTGACAACCTTTAAATATTGCCAGCTTAAATCAAATACGATAAAAAAAAGGAAATTGAAACAAATGTGAAATGAGAGCCCAATTCAAAATTTAATAATACGTTGTTCTTCAATATTGCATTCATCTCAAGGTGAAGATTTGATTTGATTGTTTTTATAATTGCAACTTAATGTACTGTTACAAGTGAGATGTTTGCATACAAATAATAATAAATTAAAAAATAAAATTAATATCATAACCAGTGAGGCAGCAGGTTGTGTGGATAGGTTCCCACTCGAGCAGATGCAATATTTAATATACCTACTCATTTCTTCGCTCTGGTGTCTAGGCCGAGTTTATAAAAAATGAACTCTACCGAATTTAAAAAAAATAAACTAGTCAGCTTTATGTGCATATTTAAATAAAAGGTGTATATCAAAGAATAAGAAAACTAAGAGTATGAATATTAAGAAAAAACTTCACTTTCGAAAATGGTAAAACTACAGACTAAGCGATACGGTTGTTGCAATAAATCATAAATTAATCTAAATATTTAAAGTTTCGACTTCGTTTTCGGCTAAAATCCTTGTTTCAGTCCGACACTAAATAGTATGCTCCGCAAGCGGTGCCTACAAAAGATTAAAACAATACAGGATAAATGAAGTAAATACTTAATATAAATAAATTAAAACTATTCGAGACAAATACATTTTTTGAATCTTTCCTGCGCACATTCAGCAAGCAACCGTTAACAAACTCTGAATGTTATTTTTTTAACGCATATGTTTATGTTCAGCTTTATAACATTAGTAGATATTAAGAACTATGTACTATATAAAAAACATAGGTGTTTTTTATGCCATTTCTTATTGATTTTAAAAACTTAGTGTCAAATGCCAAAAATATTATAATTATTTCCATATTTAGTGAATATATATTTCATTTATATGTATTATATTCAATATTTCAACCATAATTAAATCTTGATTGATTGATTAAAGCTTGATATAAATAATAAATATGTTAATTTCGTAATATTTTTGTATACAAAATTAAGGCCGAACATGGAAGGTAATAAACATTTTTAAAAACCATATGTACATATTTGCTTCATTATTACTTTAAAACTACATACAATATAATTTGTAATACAAGCATTATGTAATTTGACGAATTTGTATTACAACCATATTGTCTACCAGAAAATCTATTTTTATTTTATTTGTTTTTTTTTTCAGATTTTTTTTATTTTAATTTAACTTATTAGGAAACTACTTTCCTGATGACTTGGGACGTAACGTTGGGTAAGGTTTGTTATTTATATTGATGTTTTTTTCATTATTCAATATGACCTTTATAATTTTTCATTTCTACCAATTTCGTGTCACAACAAAGTGACATTCTCTATATACGAGTAGAGTGACCATACCAGGATTGTTGAATTTATTATTTTCAATGAATTAAATTTATTATTTTCACGAATGTAACACAATAGAAAAAAGTTGGCATAACTAAGTCTTTAAGGAGAGCAAAAGTCAACGGCGTGCTTAACTTTTATCTTAACGCCGTATTCCGCACATATCAGGGTACACAAAGGGAACCCGAGAACCGAGTGTTAAAACACTCCGTCTCCTTTAAGACGACACCGTTCATCAATTTCAAACAAACTCTAATGGCATCGCGTGTTAAGTGGTGGAACTCAACACCACGATTTGAATCTTTACCAGAGTAAGAAAATGAAAATATTAAATATTTCATTTCCTCGAGTGAGAATTGAACCCACAACCGGTGCGACTAGAGAAGCACACTGTACCCCACTCTATGAAGGCACGATACACACGTGCATACACGATATATTATAAAAAAAAATCATTCGCCATAGCAACGGTCTGGTAATGCTTTTAAATATTTGTTTTTAATGTGAAGAATAACTACCATTGTATACATAGTTACATTTGTAGCCATATTTACAACTTTAAATTTAGAGGTAATTAGAATTTAAAAATTGTGAACCTTCCTTTCTTACATGTTATCTAATAACTAGTTACATTAGGTTAGTGCCCGTTTCTTTTGTAATATATAACAAAAATTCACGCCACACACAATATCTAGTCCTCGAATAGTCCCCCTGTAAAGAAATATTTGTGTACACTATAAGAGAGCGTGCGACCCAATACAGCGTAATAGTCGGATTTGTCGTATTTTTTTTATTATCGTTAACATCACGAAAGCCTTCGTAAAGTCATCTGGCTGGCAGTTGTTTTGTGAGCTTTGACAACCATGCAGCGACCTTACCAGCGGCGGTACCTCAGACCGAACAACATGCACGAAGCTTTTTATGGCGGTAAAATTGCTTGGGAGTTACAGAAAAAACCTTATAATGTATAAAATTTAGAATGTCTATTTGTAACGGTATTAGGTTATTTATTTTTTTCTAGATATGTTTTCGTTTTGCCACTATACCTGAGCATGAGCGTTGCTCGATTTAATTTTTTTTTAGCAGGCAGATGGAACCTCGGTGTTAAGACACTCCGTTCCCCACTTTCTGCGATTTATGGAGGCATTGCGTGTTGAGTGGCAAAACTCAACGCCGCGCTTTGCTGTCGAGGCAAAAAGAAAAATTTTTTATTGATAAAAATGTGAAAAGTTGGATACGGAATTTTATGTATTTCAATTTGTTTCATGTACTCATTTCCTGACCGGCAAAGATACGTTAATATGACATAATTGCCGTTTGCATTTTTATTATTATATAATTTTGAAAATTAAGTCACTTAAAACATACATTGTTTACTTTAACAGATTTTGAATATGTGGTGACAAAGAAAAAACCCCCGCGTGTTTGCTTTGGCACAGGCTTGGATCGGGAGGTATTACCCATGAGTGGACCTTGCTTAAGTCCATTTATGAGACGAAATGCACCTGAAATAAAACCAAATTTGGGACCTGGCAGTTACGATAATGACCGCGATGCTTTTTATGAGCTAACTCATCGGGTACACCAATTAAATAATGTAAAATAGTAGTAAAAAAAGTAGTTAAAATTGTTTAACTAAGTATATTAAAGATTTAAAATAACTGAATATTATGAAGACTTCAAATATCTATTGTGGATTCGATGCCCGATTGAGATAATGAAATATTTAATATTTTCAATTTTTCGCTCTGGTGTCAAGGCAAAGGGCCGCGTTGAGTTCCGCCACTCAACTCGCAATGTTTCCAGAATACTGTAAAAAATGGCAAAAGGGAGAAATTTAACATGCGCCATACGAAATAAGAATAATATATTTAGCGTAAATAATATTATATGATAATAAAAATTTTGAATAAAAAAAAAATAACAAATTGTAAGCGGAATGTCTTATACAGATATATAGCAAGTGCTGCTATGGCCCTCAAACACCAAGGTGGACAGTGAAACATGAATACCAACCACCTCCGACAGAAATCCCTCCTATACCACCAGTAGCTCTGAATTGTGCTCCATTCAATTCGACCTCCAAAAGAAAACAATTTTTCAGGATTAACGATTTTCCTGCGTAAGTTATAAAAAAATATTTTTTGTACATTTTTTACGAAATATACATAAATATTGAAAATTTTATAATAATAATTTTATTTTATAGGGCATGTGATTATTTGCCTGAATATAATAAGAAACAAATGCGGTTTTCATATAGCTTTTCCGGTAAGAAGGTTTTGAGATGCGCTGTTCAGGTAAATTATTATTTTTTAAACTACTAATTTTCCTGTAAGATTGCATTTCCTTTAATTTTCCTATGTTTGTAAGAAATTAGGAAAAGAAGAGGAAACAAGAAGTTTACGTACGAGGCGCTTACGCTTCCTATCTTCTAATATTATGTGTTGTTGTATCAATAGATAAAAATTAAATAATAGTAATACGCTTATATTTAACAGATAAAATGCGTTCCATACAATTTGGATGCATGTGGATTCTGCGGCTGTTCTTGTTCAGCGCAGGGTGACTATTGGCAATTTGAAAATAGAATATTTCTGTGCAGAAAACATTACGCACGGCTGTTTAAGCACTGTTTGTCTAAATTCCAAGGTGTGAAATTGACGGAATTTAAAGTAAGTTTTAATTTTTCCCAATTATATAAGCTGAGCGTTTTATCCCTAGGGGTGTATACACAGTATTCAGAGGGAACTCAGTGCTGAGACACTCCGTTTCTAATTTTCCACCGAATTTTAAGCATTTCTTGTTCATTGGCAGAACTCTAAATCAGAGTGAAGAAATTTTAATATTCATCATATAATTATGTCTAGTGGGAGTCGAATCCACACCATATCGAGTTTACAGTTAAGTATAAACCCTGTGCCACGACTGGCTTCTCTCCCAAGATATTATAATAGACATGAGAGAAGTCATTAGACGTTCATAATTTTGATTCACATGTGTTTATTGCAGTCGCTAAGAGATTGTTTCTTTGCTCATTCGCACAACAGTTGTAAAGCTGCTGTAAAAATTATGAAGAGTGAAGAAATAGAAAAGAAACTTCGGAAGGAAGCTTATTTGGATTTATATTTCCCTCAAAGAAAACTTTGCAACAACTAAAAATATCAATAAATTTAATTGATCCTTATTAAGGTAATCTCAGAATAGCATGTCTGTAACTTATAAATAAGAAATCTACTTAAGTAACAATTCAAATCATAATTTATGTAGGAAGTCTTACTTACTTAGTAAAATGAAATGGCTGTTGATATTTAAATCCTTTTATAGTGTTTTGAGGTTTGTATTCAATTTATACATTGTAAATATATGATTTATAGTTTAACTTTCAACATTTTGTTTTTTATAGATAATAAATACTAAATATTTCTGCATACTACCATTTTAACATTCACCTGGCAACCCTTCAATCATCAATCATCTGACTACGACAACAAGTGCCCTCTGTGCTTATTTATTATTTATTTTGTTAACGAATCAATAATTACGTTATAGAAAATAAAGTGAAATCATGAAGTTAGAGTCTAATAATAAAATGATCAATGGTGATAATGGCGCAGAAGCACCTGATGACGTTGTTGATCCGAGACAAAACGCAGAAGATATTATAGATGAGATACTCGCCGAGTTCACAGAATCCCGTACGCCTGACAGTCTGAGAAATGGAAATGGCATTCCCGAGAATTTGTTTAATATTATACAACCGCCGCGTACACGAACTCCGGCGAATTCTTTTTCTGAAACCGCTACGATTGATGACATCGACCCAACGTCAGATCTCGGCACTTCAATACGAAACAAGTGTTTAGAACTTGAAGAAATTCTTCAAAGTCTCAAATCGCGGCTTAATCACGTTGTACTGGATGAAAACATAGTCCTCAGCCCAGAGGCTAACTCAATGGAGGCTCAACTTGAGCATGATTTGGACACTGATTGTCAGGAAGAACTGTCACTACAAGAATTTCTTGAGCTTCTACACTCACAAAACAAAATAGCGCCTAGTGGTGTACAATGATTCCTTTGACCATAATTAATGTTAAGATATAATAAAGAATTTATTGTGTGCAAATTTGAGATTAGACGATATTATTATGAAATTATTGAATATTAAACATTTAGACATTGATGGTTGTTTCTATTTTAAGAAAATATATAGATAGATTACAGGCATAAATAAAAGATTTCTCATTTAAAAATATAAATCGTTTATTAAACATAAATAGCAAAAATCTAATTATATAAAGTATTAACATAACTTTGCTTGTTTAAACATATAAATTTAAGAATGTTTATTATTAATGTAAACATTGATAAATGTAATACAAATCTTTATAATCTAATTATTTGTTTCATAATAGATACAAAAAAAGCCCAAATCTTTTTGCCTAATATTGTATTCTGTACAATGTTCAGGGAACATAGTGGAGCAAAGCTGTTCCTCAACATGGCTTTGTCTTGCCAAAGGGAAGAAATAGGAGTAATGATTTTCCCCTCGTGAAAATGTATTTGAATATGCTAGTATGACAGGATCTGGTTATCAATATGGGTTTTTACATATTATCAAATAAATCATCTACTTCTGAACTTATACTGACTTCAGTCATATTAGGCACTGTATCATTTTCATACAGTTGGCTTTCTTCAGTTATTTCAGTAATTATATCACTCAATGGATTTTCATTTGCCAGAATGTAGCCAAGTTTATTTTCATTTATTATATCAATTATGTTTTGTTTTTGACGGTTTGTAAAGATAGTTTTAATTTTTTTAAGCCAATTATTATAATAAGAAGGCTCTGATTTTACACATTCAGCCCGAAAATACGACATTGCATCTAATGCTTTTGTATAATTGTTATCAATGCTGCAAAAAAATATACTTTCAATTGCATCTGCCAATTGTGGAAAAATTTCATTACTTTTCAACTTTTGCTTTAAATATTTAAAATCTTCTATTGGGTTTATAGTCCCAACTCTTTGTATATCAGGTGTCTTAAAAATATTAATATTTATTTTGGGTATATCCTCCATAGTTATATCCTCTATTGCTGAAGTTGATTGCATAGCATCATCCACATCCATTAGTTGATCTGTTTTTTTTACTCTTTTTTTGACTTCCACTTTATTTAAAGTGAATAATTTTTTCAGCTTTTCTAATGGCTCTTTAGCTTTTTCTTCTATCTGTGGTATTACATTCAACAACCTCATTATTTCATCCCTAGGTGGAGGTAATGGCTTGTCTAAATTTAAAGCTCGAAAGGCAATACAATCTAGAACATATTGTGCTGAAGGGCTGCACATTTTAAATATCGGGAAAGCATCAGTGTCTTCAAAGTTCTTGTCATCATTAGCTCTTGATAATTCCATAGCTCTAATTAAATCTTTAAAAGCATTCACTTGTTCATCAGTACACTCATATTTTTTAATATTAGTCTCTGGGAAGGACATGTTTTTTATTTCATTTTTAAAACAAATTGCAGCCATTGATAAGCATACAAAGTTGTCTGTGTCTATTACAGGCATAAGTACAAACATTTTGGGAGCATTGCCATTGTTGTAGACTCTTCTTACAATTCCAACCAAATCCAATTTCAGTAGGCATTCCACTAAGCAACGTATTGCATACTCTGCTTTTGGATCACCTTTACGTCCAAAAACATAAGACAGTCCATCACCATTTAGATTTTGATTAGTGATATTGCTAGATTTTGTGAAGCCATACAATATTAATGACTTTTGTCCAGGATCATACAGCATGCTTTTATCGAATTCTGAAAATGGGATGACTTGTCCACCATAAACATAGCCTTTGATGATCTTTTCTTTTTTATCATCCTCATTAATTTTAATTATATTTTCATTTTCTGTGTTGATAAATAATTTTCTTTTCTCTATGCTTTCTGTAGTGCTTATAGATTGTGTGACAGGATCTCGAACTGCTTTAACCCATCTCTTTATAACTGGATCATCTTTAATTCTTATATAAGATGAAACAGGTATTTTAATATTGGGCCCAATACTTAAATCAACATTCCACGGTACTGCATTAACAATTCTTTTTTTATGGAAAAGTAAATGAAATCCTAGAGTATGTTCCAAAGTTGCAGCAGCTCCATTTGTAAATTCAACAAACTCCCTTATTAATTTTAAATCATCATTACAATTTGTTTCATCATATATATCTGGGCCTAACACACTTATTTCAATACCTTCTTCTTGGAAACCTTGGATGGCCTAAAAATATTTATTGTTTTAATCTGTGATGTATCTACAATGATTGGATAAGAACAATAAGACCATTTATAAAAATTATGTATATTTTTATAAAATACCTGCTTAATGTCATTCTCCTCTAAATCCGATGGTGCACCAAAGTTGGATATGATGATAATCTGTTTATTAGTAATATTTGAAGTAACACCATATTTGAAATGTTCAGCAGCCACTAACAATGCATCAAACCAGTTACCGCTAACTTTTGATGGCTAGAACAACAATAACAATTAATAAAAGTTAGATATGTACATTGTTAGCTTAACATCAAAATAAATAAAAATGAAACTTACATTTTCTGGCAAGTCACGAATCATTTGCCAATTTGGCGGTTGTAGATCGACGAGCATTTCAATGTATTTACATGTTCCTGGAGACTGAGCAGCCAAAACGTTTTCAGTTTTTCTTGAGCCAAGTAATATTATTCCAAGGAGATTTTTAGCTTGACTTATTATTTTATTTTGAATAAATCGTACAGCACAATTTCTAGCCGACTCAAAAAAACTTTTCTTTTTATTTTCATCGAGTTCAGCGGCATTTTTACCAACATCTAAAATAATTAAGGTACCTTTATCAATCCTAGGTGCCATCCTTCAATTTAATTATATAAAAAATCCAATCCTTTAAATAGTTAGCGTTGAGTTCACAAATTAAACAAGTTTAGACATGTTTGAACTTTGAAGATCTAATGTTTACGTCTCACATCGTTGGATTGTAAAAATACAGACAATTAATAAATAACAATATGTTATGATCACTACACTAAGCAGAACGTCACAGACATATTGGTTATTAAATTATAATAGTAGGTATAATTTATAATGTACTTTTTTTTATCTAATTCAAATTCAAAAATGAAAAGTTGGTTCATTTTTTGAACGTTTGTTTTCCAGAGGCACATTAATATTAATATTTTTTACGAATAAAGAAATTTCTACAAGCAGCATTTTAATAACTAAAATCCGTCACATGCTATGCATGGCGGGTAGAACTGAGCGAAGCGATGTGGCGGAAAATTTTGCGAAATTTACAGGTAACTTCATGCCGTGTCTTGCATATATGTAGCAGGGTAGGCATTTCGTCACGAAGCTTCATTTCCTTTTCCATTCCCCATTTTCGCTGAATTTTGGCGGCTTTATATGCTTAGTGGTGGAACGAAACGTCACTCTTTGCCTCGTTACCAAAAATCAAAATATTACATTTCCCCGAGTGGGAATCGAAGCTACAACCTGTCGCGTCTGTACAGTAACTACGCCTGTGCCTCTGCGTCACGATCACGACTCGGGCCTCATGGATTGCTACGTAAAATTATTTATTTAATTTATTTATTTGAACGATAATATATTTTTTAGGCTTGAATATGTTAACTGAACACAGTTTCTAGACGAAAGTCTGAGAATTTGACAGTGACTTATGTTTGTTGATCAATAATGCCATAACTCGTGAGTTTCCTCCTAAAAATTTAAAACCTGACAATAAAATGGAAAATAGAGATTTTTTTATTTCTTTAATATGTTAATTAAAAAGAAACGATCGATCATACGAAAGACGAAAGATCATAAAACAGAATGAAGTTTTCTTTTCAGCATAGGGCTTTTTATTGTTACCTTGGTATGAGTGTTTGGATATTTTTTATGATTACAGGTAAGTACTGTAAATAAAAAAATTAGCTTATTAATTTCCTGTTTTTTATATTACCTTTATAACCGTAATATTAAAAAAGTGCGGTATTTGATATTATTATGTTTCTTGTGATATTTTTATTCTAGTTATTTATATTACTCTAAGCTAATGTTTACGTTAAGACATTGTTTAATAAAAAAAAATCTGTTTTAGTTGTTTACAAGTACATGTCAGTTACAGAAGAAACAGTAGCTTTGAAGGTTTCACGAAAACAGTATGTATCAAAGAGTGATTCTAAATATAGAAAGTTATTTCTACGAGTATGTAACCCTCCTGACAGCATTGTAAGAGGCTCAGAAGGTAATATTGAGAGCAGTTAATTTTGCTTTAAGCATTTATTAAATATATTTTATGAAAATGTTGATTGTTATTTTATTTTTTGTGTATGTGTTGCAAAGATTATGTGTTTCAAACATAATATTAAGAAAAACTGATTGTAATATTTATATTCACACAAATGTATAAAGGTTATGGAAGCAGGGCCTTATATGTACTAGTATTGAGTAACTGGTCGTGGCGCAGTGGTACAAATTGTGCTGCACAATCGACTGGTAGCGGGTTCGATTCCCACTCGAGGAAAGAAAATATTTATTTATGTTTTCATTTCTTCGCTCTAGTGTAGTCAGCCGTGTGATCTAGTAGTCAGCCGTGTGGCTTAGAATAGGATCACCCTGGTACTGTCGGTGTCGTAAGAGGCGACTAAAGTACGTGTGGTAGAGTCACGTCGCCAGTAATGGCAACACTCATGGGCAGACTCGACCGGATTTAATACCACCCCCGACATTTAAAACCGGCGTGAAGTAGTGGCCCTTGCCACTGCGTTTCGCATTAGGTAATGCCGGGTCCCGGTGTCCTTCATCTCTACCTGAAAGGCTGGCAACGCACCTGTGGCTCCTCTGGTGTTGCATGGGGTCGTGGGCGGCGGTGATCACTTACCATCAGGTGACCCGACCGCTCGTTTCGCCTTGTCCTCTCCCATAAAAAAAAAAAGTTTAATCTCATTACTTTGCATTGTATATTTTGTATTTAAAGAAAATAAATTAAACACAAAAACAAAATATATAAACATTTTTTAAAATACAATGTAAGTTAGGCTTAAATTTATTTTACAGCTGTAGTAGATACAGATTTATGGTTACTGCAAGGAGTCTTAGTTATAACCAGACATGGTGACCGCGGGCCACTTACACATTTGAAGGGAGGTGACAAGTTGCCTTGTGATACTGTACCTGTTTCACCATTGCTTAAAAGGTACAAAGTGTTTTTTTGTTTAATATTTATAAAAATTGCTTGAAATATCAAAAATATCAAAAGAAAATCTATTATGCAGAGGGAGTATTATTAATGTAAAGGCCTTCTGTTTCCCACTTTCTGCCTAAACTAAGACATTGTATGTGGAGTAGCAGAACCTAACACTATAACTAAAACCGTGTGATCTCGGCCTAGAATAGGATCACCCTGGTACTGTCGGTGTCGTAAGAGGCGACTAAGGCGACGTGGAAACACGTATGGGCAGACTCGAACGGATTAATACCAACCCCGGCATTTAAAACCGGCGTGATGTAGTGGCTTTTGCCACTGCGTTTCGCATTAGGTAATGCCGGGTCCCTGCGTCCAACATCCTCCACCTTAAAGGCCGGCAACGCACCTGTAGCTCCTCTGGTGTTGCGGGGGGTAGTGGGCGGCGGGGATCACTTACCATCAGGTGACCCGAACGCTCGTTTTCCGTGTCCTTTTATAAAAAAAAGGATATATCTGTTCTGTAAAGGCGACTTGCAAGTTATGGGTTCGATCACCACTATATTTTAATTACCTGATATTTAAAAAAAATCATTAGTAACAATTTCTACATACAATCAGATTTCTAAATAATACCAAAATATTATATTCCAGTTATGAGGAATTCGTGTTAAACGCAAGTGTATCAGGGCGTGCGTGGTGGGTGGCGGCTCCGGGGCCGTTCCACAATTTTCCTTCGCTACCACGAGCGTCGGCGACGCACTGCGCGTTAGGACAACTGACTCCGACTGGTGTTCTGCAGATGATAACTGTTGGTGAGATTGTTTATTTATTTACATTTTATTATATGTACATTACTTTGATTTACAATCTTCCCTCTCTATAGAGATTTCCAAGATTTATAGATCGATAGTTGTAAACTATTGTGCAAAATAAAAGGCTTATTATTAAGCTATATTGAGGGAAAAAAACTACGAGTACTGACCCAAAAGCACACAACACACGTACACACATACGACCCAACAGAGTACAGACAGTCAGGATGTTTTTTCAATTTTGTTTAAAAAACTCATTTCTTTCAAAAAAATATTGTTTCCAAAATATATTGGCAGAGAAACATAAAAAAATCATTGAATATTGAAATGAAATAGATAGTTACTGAAGATAATAAACCGCCGTTGACCGAGTGACACTCGCAAAAGAAGCTTTTCTTTTGCGAGTGTCACTCGTTCAAGGGCTTCGACAACTTCAATTGTTTAAATTGTTAAAACATTGTAAATTGTAATCCTATTACTAAAGAGAGTGTACAAGTAAAATATTTGAAATTTTTCAGGAAACATATTAAGAGAAGCGTACGGTGAAAAGTTGGGTTTAGAAAATATGGATTTGACGGGAAAACATGATACTGGTGTGTAAAGTATAGTAACAAATAAATAATGTTAAGATTTAAAGCATATATTTAATTGTAATAATACTAATGTTATATATATAATATTAGTATTATTACAATTTACCTATTTATTACGTATTTCATTATCACTTTTTCAAAATTTTTATTAATTACTTTCAACATATTTTCAAAGCGTTATTCCACAATATAGGCTAGAAAAATATTTTAGAAAACTTTTAAAGCGGGACTCGTACCTGTTTATGCTTTCTATCATCGTAGCGCACCAACTACTAAACCATAAGTCACGGTGCTCGAAATTATGTATCTTGTTACTCATTTCTTTATTAAATATATCTTATTATATCTTTTTATAATCTCAAACTTCACGATCTTCTTACTTCATTACCATTATTCTAACTAGACATCAATTTTATTAAATAGTCACTGTCTGACAGTGTCAGGGGCACATGGGGTAGTGAAATATTTCATATCTCCATTTCCTAGCTTTGGAAACGAGGCAAGTCAAAGCGTTGACTTATGTTCCTAGATTTCCTATAAAATAATATCAATTTACTACAGGTGGAGTCAACTTCAAATATACATGTTTTACTTCTTTACCATTTTGTGTAATCACACGTCTCTTTCACTACAGGTGGTATAGTATACAGCACTCGCTACAGGCGTACGTTCCAGTCAGCACAAGCGCTGTCTTACGGCGGTACACGATCGGCTGCGTTGGCCCGCGAGGCGCACAGCGTCTCCTTCTGTTTCAGACATTGTGCTTGTGCCGCCCATCATACTTTGGCGAAGTGAGTATTTTTTGGCCGTTTCATATCATATACATAATATATATAAGTGAGTATTGTTTATTAGTTTTTGTATGGTATATATTAGTTTAGATAGTTTTGATACGAGTATTTTTTTGATATATTTTTTTTTAGAGATTTAGATAATTGTTTTCGAGCTTCCATCTATTTTTACAGTTATTACTTGTTCAATAGACTCCAAATTCTTCTACTTAATATTATAAATTAACAATAAAAATATTTATTATTTATAGAAAAATAAGCTCCCAAGCGAAAAACCGCCTCGAATCTCACCCCGCTATAAAGGAATTGATCAATAAATTGTCCAAAGCGTTATTTGAATCACAAGAGTATACAGATGCAGATGTCGTTAGAGATGCACTATTAGCATACATGTGTCATGACGCACCATTACCTTGTGCTGAGAAAACTAAAAGAACTAGATCAAAATTAGCCATAAACAAAGAAAAGAAACTCAGAAAAGATAATACAGCCAATAGACATTTGTTAGACGTTGATATAGATACATTAAATATGGAGCTCGACTATATAAACAATCAATTGGACTTTAATAACGAAATTGGTAGAAAAGCCCGCGATATTATAGGCAAATATGAAAAGAAACCGCCTTTAGATTTTGATGCTCAAATGGAACGGGAGAAATTGTTGTATTATCAACAGAGGTATATGGATAACGCGTATGAAGATGTGGTTGTAGTTAAAAAGAATTTAGACGCCGATTTTAATTTCCCCAATGAAAGAATGGACGATTTTGATGAAGATTATAAAGAACCTACGCCCGAGAATGATGATTTTTGCATAAAAAAAGAACACGTTATGTCGGTTTTTGCGTATCTCGAATGGAGTTACAAGCAAGAGGTTAAAAATATTTATAATAAACGCAGAAGTCTATTAATAGCGTATGGTCTAATACATAATATTGTGCAAAATATGATAAGAATGATATCAGAAAATAAGCCCAAATTTGTTGTTTTTTCGGGCCATGATAAAACTTTACAGGCACTAATACTAGCGCTTGGGCTGAACAGCTACCAACATTACAACATACAATATGGTTCTAGAATGATCTTCGAAGTGTATAGAAAAAGAGATTTGAGAGACGAATTTAAGTTTACCAAAAGAAAAGCGGTCGCTCAAGATTTCTACTTCCGCGTAGTTTACAACGGGGAGGATGTGACGGACAGACTGACGTTTTGTAAAAACCCCGATAATATTGTAATAATGAACGTTGTCGATCCTATAGATGATGTGAAAGCGTATAATACGTATTTGTGTCCAATTGAAAGTATAGTTAGGTTTATACACGACGATTATTTCGCTGGTTTCAATGTTAGTAATTTTAAAGACGCCTGCGCTACTTATGGCAACGACAAACATTTTTAGTGTTCGCCATAGATAAAGAATAACAACAACATTGAAAACACACTATAATTGATATAAGTACAGATGAAAATATTTCCTTATCAAAATCAACTTGTAAACATTTTCTTTATAACTTTTGACGGTACTTAAAAAATATCTTCTAAACTGATTTAAAATTAATATTTATAAACATAACAAATAGGTAAATGTTAATTTTAATATTTTTTCTAAAGATTTTTTAAATACTTTCCTTTAAATAAGATCTCACATGAATTGTAGATATTTATTTAAATTTATTTTTTATAACTAAATAATGTTGAAAACTAAAGGTTTTATTTTTTTATCTGTTCAGTTTACAGTGATAAAGTATCAATATTTTAAAATAATACAATGTTAAATGTTCTATTTTTTTTTGGCACACAATTTTACAATAAATATTTATTAAACAAAAATTACCATAATTGTTAAAAAATTTAATATTTATAAAATTTGAAATTAAGTATGAAATTATTAGTTTTTACGAAATTCTTAATTTC
The DNA here is from genome assembly GCA_037355905.1 of Heliconius aoede. Lineage (NCBI taxonomy): Eukaryota > Metazoa > Arthropoda > Insecta > Lepidoptera > Nymphalidae > Heliconius > Heliconius aoede. The sequence continues at coordinate 394,524 of JBAIZZ010000064.1, read as the reverse complement.
AAATGGATAATAGAATAAAAAAAATTACACGCTACGTATATCAAAGAAAGTAATTTTATACTTTTATTATAATAAGTTATGAGAGGACAGGTGGCGTATAATTTAACTTTATTTTATTTTATATATTATTTTAATAAATAACGAAACTAAATTAAAAATAATAATATTTATTTATGTTTGAAACATATCAAACAATGTACTTAATGATGTTTTTACTAAAATATCTTAAAATTTAGACTGATTAATTATTAACTTTTTACATTTATGAAATTGTATTTGTGCATTTATTTTTGCTTAATTTATTTTAATAATATACATTTTATTTAATTTGGTAAATACTAATTTACTGTTTTATCTTCACGTTGCTATTAATACAAAATAGTTAGAGGGAAACTTGTGTTAAGACATTCAGTCATTCACAAATCCAAAACGCGATAGTTTTGGTTTTGATCTCGTTTAGGGGCATGGCTTATTTTCATTTACCCTGGTACATCTACCAATCAATATACAACATCTCAGCTTCTGCTGTAAGTAGAAAAGAGTGTCCTGACTTCATTTTTGATAGGTTGCCGCTATCTACTATATCTAGAATAAAGTGTTGCGAGCTGAACAAAAAACATTTCCCCAAATATTTCCCTAAATATTTCCCCAAAAAGAATTAAAATCCACTATGATCTTATTCAGGCCGCTTCATTCTTTATATTTACTTACCTTAAGTGTATATTTTTTCTATAACTTTTGATAATTTATTTTATATGTATAAAAATCGTTTTATATAATACAAAAAAAAATGGATGTTGAAAAATAGATTTTAATATAATGTAACATAATTTAACAGCTTAATTGTATTTATTCATTAAGGCCTAGAATGCCTGCCATAGAATAAATTAAATGTCATCTATTTTGATCTCAACATTGCAGGTAAAATTAAAGGTAAATGTTGTCATATAAATGGAGAAAATAGTTATTTTAAATAACCCCCTGTAATTAATTTTAATTGACATGTAGTTTCTTCAATTATTATTTTGTAGTTTAATTTATTATTAAGATAATATTTTAATTGAGTTCCTTAAGTCACTATTCGTCCCATATTAATTTTATAATTTGTACATACGAAAATGAGAATTGTCCAAATATTCTAAGTTATTAAATATCTAATTAAATATATCATTACGATATAAAATAAAGTTAAATCTGTATATCTATTTGAACTTAAATTGTTAGTCCGAAAATTATATATGTTGATTCAAATTACTTTCAAATATGTGTTATAGTAGGTAAAACCGTATATTAATCAAAATCAGTTAATGCTATCAAGTCCTACATTTTTTTACAATTTTACAAAAGTAAATACTATTTTTATATAGTTCTGCCACTCAACACACAATGCCTCCAGAATTCGGCAGAAAGTGGGGAACGGAGTGTCTTGACACCGAGGTTCCCTCTGCCCACCCTGCTGTGTGCGGGATACAGCGTGAAGCAAAAAAAATACTATTATAATATATATTGACATAATAAATTATGCTTAATGCTTGTGTTTTTCTACGTTATTTCTATATGTGTATGCATAAATAATTGAAATAGATGCCAGTCGTTACATTTAATTACTATTTAAGTATTAAGTGTAATTAATTACTATTGACGCACATTATTTATAAAAAAATATTAATTTTACATATCCTTTTTGTAATATCTTTAAAGAAATGTATCATATCAAGCATCAGTAATAAAACGTTGACTATTAATATGTCTTTTATTTTTGTTATATTCCTTATTAAGATAATAACGTTAATGTACTATTTTATTAAAAGTAATTATTTTTTTGCGAATATTGCAGATAATTTATTCTGTAATAATAAGTTATAGTACTAGTAGGTTTACTTTTTTTCACGCACCCCACAAATATTAAACTCAAAGTTATTCTGGGATGGACGGAGACCACCTGGCCTCCTGTTCCCAAGCCCATGAGTGTCGTTCCATTTTTACCCTTAAATATACGGGAAATATATTAAAAATTATAAAACACTACTGTACACTAAACTACAGTACACAGATATAGTGTACTGTATATACTCTAAAATTATTGTACTACACCAATTGAAACAAGTGTTTTCTTGATTGAGCTTACCATCTTATCAAACTTTTCCACCACCACACGATCTTGAGATAAATCTCCAAGACAGATTATAGACAGCAATGTATTTACATTGTTGTCTATAAGGATCGAATTTGTTTTGTGCCGAAATACGGAACCCTAAAACGGGGTTAAGTTCCAATATTTATTAAGCATCTTTAAAATACAAGATTTGTGAAAAAACCGAGTATGTGTGTGTATAAAACTCTTATTCTTATAAATATATTCAAACATGACGTAATATCGACCTTTCTTACTTCATTGTGATTTGTTATTAAAATTAATACTTATATGATAACTTTTAACCTTTGGATTATGGATTATGGGTCTTTGGCATTGTCATATATTTTTTAAATAGATATGTGAAGAAAAAGTTAACTTGCTTAAGTTGTCTAATTTCTTTAATATTGTATATATCTATAATATAATGAATTCGTTTCCCGGTTCTGGTAATAAAAAAAAGTGCGGTTAAAAATTGAGCGGTAACTGGAAAATCGAATGTCTAATGTCTAAAATACTAGTCTCTACACTAGGTTCCCTATACTCTATTATATACTGGATACAAGTGTAAAGCTAAAAAATATATATATTTATTTTTCATTTGACATAAAAACAATTGTTTTTAATTTAACCCCTAAGAATCGACTGGTTTCGTAGTTTCAGGTCAGACTCATATTTGGCCGGTTTCCTTTTTTCTTTAAATTTATATAAAAAATTGAATACTCTCCGGTGGTAATGAAGCAGAACTAAAATCAGAAAATGAAACGCGAGTTCCAGTTTCACACATATTACGTGTTATTCTTTAAAATGTAACATTGAGCGCGTAGTAGCCTTGGCAGTGACCAACTTCGAGCGTTCGTCTCGCATTGCCAATGCGTCACGCTTTTACTGCGAATTGATATGCGAAAGTATGCGGTGTACATAATTATAGTTTATATTACGTGTCTCTTTAAACTGACTCTCTCTCTCTGTGTCTCTTTTTCTCTCTACATGTTAAATATAGTTTAAAAGTCACATATAGCTGCGTTAAACATTAGATAATATATATATTATTCAATAATTCTTGATATGATTTATATTGTATCTGATCTGTGTAAGGTAATTTTGATAGTATTTTATTATAGGAGTTAGGTAAAAATAATTTGTGATTTGTTTTTAATTTCATTTCAATCGTTTTCAACGTCAATTTTTTTTATAATGTAAGTTGAACTTCAACAATTATTTGAGTGAATTGTAAGGGTGATTTGATTTGAAGAAATAAAAATTAAATTGTTGCGTTAAAATATGTATTTAGAGTTCACACTCTATATTACATTACAATTTTTCATAGATTAATCCAACTAGAGCTAGGAAACGTCATCTTTTTTTTATAAATGACCTATGATGATGTCAACACAGCTTTAAAAATAGATAGTTAAAAAAATATATGAGAATTACTAAGACATGTCCACACGCACAATATGTGCTACATAAAAAATGATGATGTGTCATAAGATAAGATTCCATGTCAAAATATTCACTGATTGATTGTTTTGTTTACGCGAACTACGATAGATGGATAGATTTTTTTAATGGTATTTAAAACTAAAAATAAACAAGAAACTCTTAAACTAATTCTTCAGAATTAAATAAAAAGTGACTTCAAATGAAATTTTAAATAGATTAATAGAATAGATTTATAAACTTGTTTACAAAAGGTATGAACGAGTTGCGCAGGCGCATCTTAATGTTGAGTGTCAGAATGTAAACAGATATCACGCCACCTGTTGCATACCTACTGAATGTCCCTCTTGTTTATGCATTACATTGGTCATTATTTCGGTTCATCCAAATTAAAATTCGTCATTGTTATTATTTTTATTTTAATTAGATAACATTTTTTTTACTTCAAGCCCCAAGTGGAACGTGGGTTGATCAGTCGAGTGTCCGCTCCCTAAATTTCACCCAATTATCGAGTTATTGCGTGTTGAGTGGCGGAACGTAACGCCGCTCGTTCAACAGTAAGCATGTAAAAATAATTCATTTCCCGCCGTGGGTGTCGAACTTACAACCGTTGCGCTTACGACTTGGACGAAATCATTTAAATAATTTTGATAAGTTATGGATGGTTTTGGGTACTTAAACGATTTATTTACTTATGCACTGTAAGTATAACGGAAAATAATTTTGGGATATTTTATGAAAATCTCCCAAATTCTCTCCACTTACGTTCCTACTGTCCCCCGATATCTCGAGCCATTGCGTGCAAAACTCAACGCCACTCTCCTACGAAGAAATGGAAATATTAAATAGTTCCACCGAATGAGAATCGAACCCACAGCTGTCACGTTTTACAGTCGCACGCTTATGCTCCTGCGCCACGACAACCTCATAAATCGTTCTATTAGTTATAAAAGTAGGTAATTACCCGACATACATTGTAATTAAATAAATACATAGAATAATATTAACTAGAAACGCGTTTTCAAAATGGAGGTGTGTCTGCTGACTCATACATACATAAGCGAAGTAAAAGTAAACATGTTCAAGGTTTGTTTATAATATACGAGTACCTATTGGTATTTTTAATGTTATTCACTCAGCTGAGGAAAACTTTACTGTTAATTATTATTAAAGATTACTTGTTTTTCTGTATTTAATGAATTGTGATATGGCCAGTTGGAAATTTTATTTTAAAAAATATTACCAATAGAAAAATAAGTTTTTTTTTTATGGGAGAGGACAAGGCAAACGAGCGTTCGGGTCACCTGATGGTAACTGATCACCGCCGCCCACGACCCCATGCAACACCAGAGGAGCTAGAGGCACGTTGCCGGCCGCCAAGGTGGAGGATGTTGGGCGTCGGGGCCCGGCATTACCTAATGCGAAACGCAGTGGCAAGAGCCACTACTTCACGCCGGTTTTAAATGCCGGGGGTGGTATTAATCCGGTCGAGCCTGCCCATGCGTGTTGCCTATTCTAAGCCGGGACCACACTCAAACACTACATGCATTTGCTGTGTTCGGCTTCACAACAATTAAAAATTAAATAATAATTTTAAATAACTTAATACAGGGAATATAGAAGTTGAACATTTACAACTTATGTATCTATTATTGTATTTAAATTTGTCAAAACGTATCTATAGGGAATAGAGTGAAATAGTTGACGAAGAGAGAGAGAAAAAAGATTATATTAAATCATAATAATAGGTAATAAACGATATTCTATTATAATATTATTTCTTTTAATACATTACATGGAACTCACTTAAAATTCAACATATCTAAATGAGGCGAACAATTGACATAATGTACTGTGAATATCAATTAAGAACAATTTATTATTCGTCAGTTGCCTGCTAGCAAATCGTCTGCCAGAATATATTATTTTATGTTGTCTCTACACATTCATTTGAAATTATTTTTAAATAAAAAAAAAAGAGATTGAGTACGGCGTTGAGCACGCAATGCTCCCAAAATTCCGCGGAAAATGGGTAACGGAGTGTCTTAACTCTTCAGCGTGAAGCTGAAAAATTTGATGAAACGAAAATATACCGAAGAATCTACTTCTATTTTTTCTTATCTTATTGTTAAAACATCTATTATATTGTTAAATAGTATTATCAACTTGAAATGGAGTCGCATTTGCGTTCAGGTGTTGTCCTACTGTATTGCCATGCTCTCTTGATAAGATAGACCAGATCTTGTTTTGCTTTTGCGGGATAAAATATGATTTTTCTTACTTCACACTGTACTCCGTACGTGGCAGAGTGTTTAGAGGGCATCCCATGTTAAGACTCTTCCTTATTAAGAGAATATTAAATATTTCAATTCTTTGAGTAGCGACCGAACCCACAACCCGCCGCATTTACCGTCACACACTTGTGCCACTGCGCCACGACTGGTTTCAATTGAAATCATATTTTTTTTTTATTAATAAACCTTTTTAATGCTATCTAACTTACTTCGTGAAAATAGATAAAAATAATGTAACTACTATATAATATTCTTGTCGGCTATTACAAAATACACATTTAAAACTAGAATTGAAAAGTAAAATGCAAAATAAAATATCTTAATTAATTTGCGAACGGTACCGCTTAAATAGATATATCATATGTACATATATGATATATCCACATCTAAATACGTACATTTTGTATGTGAACAACGTTTTTAATTAGTAGCGAGCTGGAAGAGAGCGTTCTTGGTAAAATTTTAATATAACGCGCCGACGAGATACCTATTTGCACATGTTTTTTATGACAAAAAAATATATTGGCTATCTAAATATAAGACATTAATTTAACATACAGAGGATTAATAAATTAAATTAATATTTGATAAATTGAATGTTTGTAGTATTTCAAATAATTATTGATAGCGTTAAAACGCAATGAAGAGAACGGAATTTTTAAACACTATTTTCTGCCTGCCCTTACGTATCTATTATTCTATTTAAGTTTATTGTTGTTTGTTGCTCCTAGTGTTTAGATGAAAGTGAAAATATTTAGTATTTTCGATTTTTATAATACTCCGACACTTATCGTGAAAATTAGTAAACGTCAAAAAAAAAATTAACACCATGTTTTTATTCACACTTTCAGAATTTTGAATTTAAAATATCTTACTGTAAATAATTACACAGCCACACAATATTTATAAACACACACACACGCACACACGCTCTCACACAAACACATATATGTACTCGTATACACACACACACACATGTATACACATGTTCAACCAATTTCTTTAAATGAAATAAAACGTAGGAAGTGAGTTTCGAAACCTTGACTTTGATGACATCACCGTCTTCGCCCAAATCTACGCGTAGGCGTATCTTCATAGCATCAGGAATGAAATCTAAGGGGCGATGTTTATAGTTTTTTTCTATATTTTTTATCACGCTGTATCCCGCACACAGTAGGGTAGGCTGAGGGAACCTCGGTGTTAAGACATCCCGTACTCCATTTTCCATTGAATAACGGAGGCATTGCGTGTTAAACGGCGAAACTCAACGCCGCTTCACCTCTACACCAGAGCGAAGAAATGAAGATATAAATTTAAATAAATAAAATATTTCTTCGAGTGGGTATCGAACACATAACCAGTCGCGGACGTAACTGGCCTTTTATAATAATATTTTTTTTTTATTTTTAGTTTTCTATAATAAAAATAAATATTATCAGGTAATCTAAATATGAATTATTACAGCGTTATTAATTTTAGGAATTGTAGAAACAAGTTATTCATGTTTTGATTTAATTGCTGGTTTGGTTATGTATTATATAATTACTAGAGTATATTTTATATGTGTGTGGACTATAGAATGTTATCGTAAATTTAAATATTATTAAATTAAATTAATGTATACGTCACAAATATTCATATGACAAAATATATTATTTTGACGGAAAGTGAGGAGCAGAAGTGTCCTAGAGTAGGTTCTCAAGGTCCATCTGTTTACTCTCATATGTGCGGGATACAGCGTAAAGCTAAAAAAAATATTGGACATACATATTTAGTACAAATTATCTCTGAAGAAAATGCAGAGAACACTGTGACTCAACTTCATATTGTATACCACATACAGCGCGGCAGAGACTATCTAGTGTCAATGTTAAGACACTCCGTGCTGTTCGCTCAACTTCGAAATAATGTAGGTTGGCTGATAGAGTAGGTACGCGCAAATTATTCACTATAATACACTGCGATACGACCCTCTCAACATAAAATAAAAATAGAAAATTAATTGTGCAAATACTACATTCTAACCAGCTGACTATATGTATATGCTGTTACATGTACCTACAAGAGAATTACGAAAAAGTATAAGAATACATAATTTATTATTATGTAATTTTTAACTTTACCTCTAACAAATAAGAAAATAAAGTAATATTTTATACACTTATTTATTTACATTTACATTTTCTTCAGATTAACTTAACTTAGATGTGTTACATACGTATTACTTACGTACAGGTAGAGGGGGCTTAACCTAGTTGTACCGCCATTTCCTCCTCTGGAATCGAACCGATAACCTATTGCGCTTACAGTCACACCCTTGTCCGCCTGCGCTACGACTGGCATGTCTATACTACTTTACAGTATACATTAAAGAACATCAAACATCGGCACGTGTCGTAGGCGACTGACTGGCGCCGAATATTGTTCTAATTCCATACTTGGGTGGTTTCTGAACACGCTACGAGTTTTTTATCATATTAAATAATTTAATATAATATCTTGAGGCCTGGTGTCGAGGCAAAGAACAGCTTTGAGTTCCGCCACTCTCGATATATGAATAACTTAAGTAGTATAGATTACAAAAACAAAATTATTTAGGTTAGTTTCATATAAAATGCTATTCATAACGAAATCAAATAAATAGATATTTTTTTTTTAGATAAAAAAGATTATGTTGTTATCTATGAATGTTATGTTATCAATGATATTAATAAACAAAACTATACGGATAGTTGAAAATGTATGTCATATTATAATTTTTTGCTTCACGCTGTATCTCGTATATACCAGAGTAGGCAGAGGGAACGTCGTGTTAAAACACTCTGTTCCACATTTTCCGTAGAATTTTCGATGCGTTGCGTATATCCAAATCTTGTAAACAAATCGAAGAAATTGAAATGTCAGTAAACAATAATACATTCCCTGGGTGGGAATCGAACTAACAACCCCCGCGACGACCCTATTAAAGTTGACATAAAAAACCTTGAAGCTACTTTGTGTTAGATGCATGTAGGTATTGTTGTGCGTGAAATAATATACATAATATTAATTTTAATCATAATTTTGCTCTCTTGCATCTCTAATAAATCATATAGTTCCCTCTGCCCCCAGTAACAAGATATGTAACAAAGACCTACACATAAATGGCGGCGTTGAGTTTCGTAATCCCACCAGGAAAGTGGGGAATAGAAATCTCTTAACACTAGGTTCCTAGGATCCCTCTGCTTACCCTGATATGTTCAGGATTTAAGCCTTAAGCTAATAAAAATAAAAATAAAAAAAAATAACTGCGTCATTTCATATAATACCATAAAATGTAATTATATAATTTCTATAAGTTATTTGCTTAATGTTAAAATAACCATAAATTATTTGTCTCTTCTAAACATATTTTTATTAGCTAGTTAAATAAAAAAACAAAAATACTGGGCAAAATCATTAGATTTCACTCTGTAAATACATTTTAAAAATATAATATTTTCGTATTATTTATCACGTAACGAATAAAAAAAAAATGTGAAGGTCATCCATTTCATACACTTTAAATATATAATTAACATGTAAATATGAAATTACGATACAGGTTTAATATTAGTAAAATGAATAAATTAATAATAATTTCGGTGGCCATATATATTTTCGTCGCTGCGCACATTGTGGATTATCTTCACTTTACGTGCTAAGTTTGCACTAGAGTTAAGATACTGAACTACTTAGAACTGATATTTGTGTAACACGTGACTTCACGATTCCTCTGAAGATTTAATATTTGTATATGATAATTATGATATATTTCTTATTCTTTTTGCTTCGTTGCCAGCGATGAAATAAAAAATTAAGGAAATATTTTATTTCTTTCGCGTATACAGTCACACACTCTTGTGTCTCTACTCCACGACTGACTTTAAGTTGTTTGTTTAAAATTAATTATCGTAAAAACAAAGTATAATAAGTAAAATGTGACAGCAACTATAACCTATAAAAACGCCTAAAAAACTAAAAAACATGGTACTGACTAATTATGAAGAGCCTATGTTCTAAGAAAATAAGAGTTATTTCAAAAAAGACGCACTATTACTCATACATACATACATATAGAGATAACTCTAAGATAATTGGGAATTCTTTGAAGTGAACTTGAACTTATAATTAATTTATCTTATTCATGAATAATCATATTGGCGTTCAGTTCTGCCACTCAACGCGTAATGTCTCCAGAATTCGGCGGAAAGTGGGGAACGGAGTGTCTTAACACGAGATTCTCTCTGCCTACCTTACTGTGTGTGGGATACAGCGTGAAGCTGATTTGATTTGAATTTTCATTTGAAGTAGTACTGTAATCTTAAATCTACATTACATACTATTAAGTAAATTTTGTCATACCCGAAGGCCTTGAAAATGGATTTGTACATTTTTTTATTTAATCTTGTTTACTATAAGTCTAACTGCGTAGTAGCGTATGAAAAAAAAAACAATACACCGTAATACATCGGCTACCTACTGTAGGTACTGAAATACGTTTAATTGACAAGCTCGTAGCGGTTTATGTTTCTGGTGGCCGGTGTTGATTAATATAATATTGTATGACTAGTGAACCGTTTGCGTCTTTGCTTGCTTGAAATATAGAATAATTTTTTACCTGGATTAGTTTCGTGTTCTAATAACATTATCAGTTAAAAAAAATTACTAATAGTTTAACTTACAACAATTTTGTCGAACAAAATATTTTATATTGATAAAAGTTTATTATTTAGGAATCGATTTAAATAAATGAAACACTAAACGTTAAGGGAAACGAGAGGCAAAAGGCATACGGAACTTATGAAAATTATGAAAACGTAAATTTTTGTTCATTGATTAATCCATCATTAAACTAAACGCTGCGTTTGATATGAAATTTTGCTATTTTATTCTTCTAATCCTAATCAAAAATAAATCGCCTATACTTGTAACTTCCACCCTCACCGTAACCTATTGTAGATATCAGCCGTGTCTAAAACACGTGACTTGTGATTTAAAAATATATTATGACACGCTGACTGACATATATTAACCGAACGACCCACCACATAATCTAACTTCCAGACTGATAGAATATGCTTAAAGGAAGCATCCAGACTTTGTTTTAAATTCATTTATGACCTTGTTTTTCATTAGAAATGCTTATTCTGAAATAGAATGGTTTCAATCTTTATTTCCCTAAAGAATTGTAAATATTTATTTTGATTTCCCGTTTTCGTTAGTTAAGTACTTTTTAAAGTATAAAATAGATATTTTTAATAGGAATACCACGTCATAATAATTTTCTATAACAGAATTAATATGTTTGTTTATTTTTAGAAGTTACGATGTGGCTTAAATTTATTTTTGACATCAACGTCATCATATATATCATCAACTTTATATAGATGACATAACAAAATGAAACGATTCTCCGAAGAAAAAGTGACACAGTGAAAACATACCAGCAAAATGGCAACTAATGTTTAAAATGATAAAAGGAAGAATAATATCTATCTATCTTTAAATATTATTGTTCATAAAAAAAAAATTGGGATCGCCGTGGTGCAGTGGCACTATGTCTTATTTTCGCAATGTCTCGAAAATTTAGTGGTGCTTGCAGAACGGAATGTCTTAACGCTAGGCTCACTCTGCCTACCCTGGCAAGTACGGGGTAGAGTGTGAAGCTAAATCATCTATACAGGCTTTTACACTCAGAATTTAAAACTAGTATTAATATTTATTTGACCACAGTTATCATTTTGCTTTTCTCATAGTGCGACTAACGTAACACATGTTGTCGTAGGTTCTATTCAACGCGTGAATATATCAAAACACCTGTTTGTTTTGTAATACAATGATATGTCCATATAAAATGACCTTGGACGCTGTTGTTGTTGTTGTTGTTGTTGTTGACAATTAATGTTGATTCATATTTTATTAATATGGTGATAAAAATGATTTATTGGTGATATAAAAAAATACATAGTAAAACGGTAAACATTTTAACTGTAATGTAAATTTTAAATGTTTTATGTTTTTATTTAAATTTAAATCTCTTCTTTATACTATATCTTTTGCTATAAAACATCGTTTCTTGAATTACTTCAAAATAAAAAGTATGCAAATATATTTTTTTCTAAATATCTTCAAATCTTTAAAAATTCCGCGAGTTTTATGCTTTCCTTACAATTTTTTTTTATTGATATTATCAATTCACAAGAATGCTATCTAACGATAATAATGTCGGCATTATTGTGATTTTAGTTCAAGGAAAAATATAAAATTTGAATTGGAAACTCTAAACATTCGTTTCTACGCACTGCAAGGTTGTTTTGAAATAACAAAGAAAATTTAAGCTTTTATTTTAAGTACGCTCGTGTTTTTAATTAGGTGACGATAGTTGAGATGTAGAGCTGTTGACAATAGGAGTTGTGAAGAAATAAAAAATAAATCTAATTCTTCATTGCTTAGTGGCTTTTCCTAGAATTTGTGTTACGTTAAAGTAAAAAGAAAACATATTTCTACAGCAAACACATAAAGGCTTAATAAAAAATTATATTAAAAATATATGAAAGATTTTTCTATATCTCCCAAGCATAAAACCTCCTATGAAATTTTAAATAATATGTTAATTAAAATATGATTTAGATAAGTTTCAAAAAAATTTAATATTTTTGACAGCTCATCAATCAAGCTGTTCCTTCCTGAATCTGTTGTTTTTATATAATATAGCTTATGATATTAATTGCACAAGCGTGCGACTGTAAACGCGACATGTGTGTGCGGGTTTGATTCCCTCGAGGAAATTAAATATTAAATATTTCTAATATATTTTTTTAAATATTTTAATCTTGTTTAATTTATCAGTAATTGTGCTTAGAGTCCACCATGGCAGAGTGGCACAGCGTGTTACTGTTCTGGGTTCAATTCGCTCTCGGATGAATGAACCGTTTAATATTTTCATTACGTCGTTTTGGTACCAAGTTATATTTTTTTACTTTATCTAGCCATGTATGATTGTGGGTAGTTCGGCGTTAATTTCCGTTACTTATACGTTATATTTAAAACAAATGAGCGAGAAAAGTCGAGCCACGATTACACTGTTTGCAATGTATTATCGAGACATTATTATGTAAAGAAGATTATTCACATAAAGCCGTTGTTTACAATTGACTTTTTCTCTATTTCCTTGAACTAGTCTACTATTCATATGTTAATTTTATTTAACCTCTTATGTAAAAGATTTGGTCTGGGAAGACCTTGATACTGCGGACTTACAATATTTCCTTGCCAGTTGAAGTTGAAGTTAGATAATAGTTGAATAAGAAATAAGTTACAGCTTATTTATGTTCTTGTAGTTTCTTGTAATATAATATTTTCGAAATTTTCTCTTCTCTATTTTTATATACAATTTTTCTTTATGAATCACCCTCAATGCAATACTTGTAGATCGGCTGAAAATTTTCTTGCTTTTCCTGCTTAAATGTCCATAATATATTAAGCGTGATCTATTAAGTTTAAAAATACTTTAAAATGACATCACTAGTCCAGGAAAATATTTGTAAATAGATAAATAGAAATAAAAACGTTAATTATGAAGGTTACAACAATCGTGCTTTACTTTTAATGATTCACTGTTGTTTTACAGCCCAATTGTCACGACGACAATAAATATTAACGCCTATATCATATCATAACGACGTGATAACGACTGAAATATGGAAACTAGTAAGTACTATTGTCATTAAAATTCTATTTGTACCTTTATAGATATATAGATACCTATATGTATGTGTAAGTGACATTTTATAGTAAAATCTTTGAATTCTAATGTTGTTTAGACTATAAATAACTTATGTTTAATTAAGTATAATTAAAAGACGCCAGTCGTAGCGAATAGGCATAAAGTGTGACTGTACAACCGACCGGTTGTGGGTTCGATTCCCACTCGAGGAGATGAAATATTTATTTAAATTAATATTTCCATTTCTTCGCTCTGGTGTCGAGGCAAAGTGAGGCATTGAGTTCTGCCACTCAACACTTAACGCCTCCAGAATTCGGCAGAAAGTGGGGAACCCACTGTTACACTAGGTTCCCTTCACCTACGACCGCTGTGTGCGGTATACTACTATATTATTGTAGACTTATTGCAATCTTTCAGAAATTATTACCATACACACCTGGGATTAATCATTTGAATACAAAGAATAAACGCTTCAAAAGTAAGTAAATAATTACATGACTATAATAGCACGACTTTACATGTGATTTCAATTTACAGATGTTTATAGAAAATTATAACTTATACTCGTCTGAAAAAAAAAATCCCCATTTTCGAATTTATAGTTTCTTTGCCTCGACACAACAACAAAGTAAATGAAAATATTGATTTCATTTCCTTGAGTGAGAATCGAATCCAACACCTTTCGCGTTTAGTCACAATATTCTGCCACCGGACAACGATCTTTATTTTAATTTTCTTTCTTTCTTAAAATTTAAATTTTCTTTTATCCGTAACATTATTCATTATATTTTTAAAACAGAAACGCAAAGGCGCCGTACTCTATTGTAAAATCGCTTCATACTCTACAATTTATATGGTAATACGTCTATAGACCTCAGATAAAACAAAGACTGGTGCAGTCGTTCACATCGTATATTAAAACGTTCGAAACGTCTCAAGCATATCAATAACCTATACCTAGGCCTATATTTATTTGTCATTTCATTTGGCGGTTGTGACGTAGTGGTGATTATAAGAGAGATGTTTATGGGTTCGGTTCTCACTCGGGGGAATGATACAAGATAAAAAGGCAGTCATGATTTATGCCTCTGAACAGGCGAAAGTATTTTATCACTTGATTCCCACTGCCTACAGCTAGCGATATCTAGTCACACATTAGTTTCAGTAATTGAAATCAATAAAAAATATAGAAAAAAAAATAAAGCTTCTCGCAGGGTAAATGAGTGAACGCAGTGTTACAATAGCGGAACCAATTTTCAGCAGCAGCAGCAACACGGAATGTGTTGAGTGGTGCAAGAGCGAATAAATCAAAATATCGAGCGAGGATCGAACCCACAACCGTCGCGTTACAGTAACAGCCTTGTGCCCCTGCGCCACTACGGCATCAATAATTTTATTAACTTCCATTCTATTTTGAAACTTCACCTTTTTCTACGGACGATGCTCTAGTTTTGATTGTTCGTGTGCCTTCAGAAATTTTGTTTACAGGCTGCGAAGCTATTACAGTTGCGCTTGCGGCGATGTGAAGAAAATACCTTAGGGTGTTTACAAAACATTATTTTTTGGTTTGGTTGGTTGGTTAAAATATGTATGTCTAGATTATTTCAAATATAATATTTGCTTTACTTTACGCAATTTAAAAGTTTTATTTGCGGAACAATCGTGAAGGATGTGGGTTAAATTCCCACACCACATTTTCGATCTGGTGACGAGGCAAAAAGTGGCGGAAAGTGGGGCAAGAAAGTGTCTTAATGAGAACGGAGTGTCTAAGCACTAGGCCCCTAGGTTTCCTTTGCTTACCCTGCTATGTGCGGGATATAGCGTGAAGTTATAAGAAAAAGTAGGATATTTATATAAAAAGCAGCTGCTTTTTATTTTCGTAGTATGCTATTAACTAAATAACAGAAATTGGTTTATTTCTATCGTTCTCACGCTCCCAACGAGTTTCCGGATTCGACTCAAATGATGAAACATCTTTACGAGTTGCACGTATTCTTAATATTTTCCGCGGTTTACAGCAAAAAACCTTATCTAGTTTTTTTAAATTAAATTTGAGAAAGGTTAAATATTTTTAATTAAAAAAATCTACGTTTGAATTTTTGTTTT
Organism: Heliconius aoede; assembly: GCA_037355905.1. NCBI lineage: Eukaryota > Metazoa > Arthropoda > Insecta > Lepidoptera > Nymphalidae > Heliconius > Heliconius aoede. The sequence continues at coordinate 378,800 of JBAIZZ010000064.1, read as the reverse complement.
GCTATTGAATTATCAAATTTTATTTTATTATTTATTTTCATTTTCATTTTTATTAAATAATAAAAATAAATAAATAAATATTTCCGTATTTTTTAAAGTAAAAATATACCCTTATCAGATCACTCTGTTGTCCGTATATCTGTCTCTCTGTCAAGACCCTTTATCTCAGGAAAGCTTAGAGATATCGGTTTGAAATTCTACAGCCCCATGATTTCCTGATATAAAACATATTTTAAATTTACTTACAAAAATATATGGCGGTTTTTATCGTAAAAATGTGTATTTCGTTACTATGACGGGGATTAAAATTCATAATGTACTTCCGTTTGAGGTAGAATTATGAAATTTGGCAGCTAGTATTTATAGGTAGTAGTAGTGCGAGCCTGACTTGCTCTTCTCCGGTTATTTTTTTTCTATCTAAACTATTATATTTTTATAACATAGATAATATGAAATGAATATGAAATTTCGATCTATTGATACACTGTAGTTATTATATTATGATATAATTTCATATAAAAAAAATGTTTTTTGCGGCATTGAGATCTACCACTTAGTACGTAATGCCTCAAGAATTATGCGATAAAAAGGGAACGAAAGAATCTGAATAGGAACAGAGTGTGCAATATCCGAATAGAATTTCTGTAGAGCTACTTACTTATATATTCTTTTTACCACTACTTATATATTGTATTGTACTTCTGTACTTCTTCTTCTACTTTGATCAAGACATTTTCCATAATTATTAAAGAAGGCGATGACATACCGAAAACATAAAAAATACACAATAATCATACTCATTACACTTTATACAAAAGAAAACAAATGTCTGAGACAAAAATAACAAACAGTTATTCTGAATTAAATAATAAACTAGTTGAAACTAGACTGGAAATTATATTAATCACGCGCATGATATATCATTTAGATAAATTTTGTCGCCATAACAACTCAAGTGTTTTTGAACGTATCAAAATACTACGCACATGGTGTCCGCTTGTGCCGGGAATGTTTATTAGATAACGTTTGTATGTATGCGTGTTGAGCACAGACTAAAAGAAATACTAAATGATATAAAAAATAAGTGATGATTTTTGTTTTTTTTTTTATTTTTTATTTAATGTTATTAACATAAATGCCAGTTTCATCTGTCTGTTTAAATCAAAAGTATTCGGCGTCGTGGCATACGTGTGCGACTGTCTAGTTGGACAGATAGTGGAATCGATTCCCACTTGAGGAAATTAAATATTAAATATTAAAACGTGGTATTAAGTCCCAGCACCCATCAAATCTCATGAATTCGGCGGGGAATAAAAGTATCTTGATAGAATAGAAGCCGTGTGGTCCCGGCTTAGAATAGGATCACCCTGGTACTGTCGGTGTCGTAAGAGGCGACTAAAGTACGTGTGGAAGAGTCACGTCGCCAGTAATGGCAACACGCATGGGCAGACTCGACCGGATTTAATACCACCCCCGGCATCTTAAACCGGCGTGAAGTAGTGGCCCTTGCCACTGCGTTTCGCATTAGGTAATGCCGGGCCCCGGTGCCCTTCATCTCCACTTTAAAGGCTGGCAACGCACCTGTGGCTCCTCTGGTGTTGCATGGGGTCGTGGGCGGCGGTGATCACTTACCATCAGGTGACCCGAACGCTCGTTTGCCTTGTCCTATCCCATAAAAAAAAAAAAAAAAAAAAGAATATAATATAACCCAATTATTTTAAGTTTTCGTTTTATAATTATAATTAGTGTCAAAACTAAGGGAAAACATATGTATTTGTTGAAAAATAAAGAGATTTCATTTTATAATACATTAAGTATAAATTAAACGCCAAGACATAGTAAATAAAAAAACTTTATTATTAATCAATACTATTACAAAACACCGTATTGGGTGGAATAAACGGTGAAATAGGTCTACAAACTACTCTATATTGTCTCTCAGAGCTTGCTCGCCTCTACCTATAAACGTAAAGAATACTTAACATCTACATTATTAATATATGAATGTTTTGACACACGTATACATGTGTAACGCGTTCGATATCTGTGTGCGCTCGAGGCCGTATTTATTTTAGACGGCGGCGTGCCTCGGCTCAGTTCTCAGTCCTTTGCTGACTCGTGTAATTGTTTGTGATTGATAATATTAATAATAATCATAATAGTAGAAAATGTCTGCTTCACCAATTGCAAGACAGGCCACGAATAGCCAGAGCATACCTTCGAGGAGGGTCCTGATCACCGACCCGGCTCAAATGCCTGATGTTTACTCCAGTACACCTGGAGGCACCATCTACTCTACCACCCCCGGAGGTAACAACCCTCAGTATTTTTGTATTTTTAAGTAAAATTATTTTTCCAGAACTCATTTTTATAGAGTCTAATGTGTGTTATTTGTTATTGTTATTTACCACGTGGTTTTACAATGTGTTAAAACATTCATCAATTAGCTCAGCTTTTTAGAACTACAGAAAAACTTTAGAACAACTAAAATTATGAATATTATTTTTAGAAGTATTATTATATAATATATAATAAGAAGAATCTACTGTCAACCGTTTCGAGGCCACTCTTATCAGTTTCAATGTCAACAAACATTACGTAACGCAACGCCGCGTGACAGGCGTAAAGCAAAACTGGGTTAAACGCCACGAGGTGAACAGCCTATTGTCAAACCAATCTTATTATCCTCAATAAGAGATATATAAACCTACCACGAGTACTGGGAAAGTAAATTTAGCCGTCACATCGACCGCGTGCTGATTGCGGAGCGAGGCCTTGATATTATAATATACTGCGCAGTACGAAAAATTTTATGTTTTTTTTTCTTTTTTACTTATCTCTACCGTTGGACGTGGGTAGAACCTAATTAAAGTCACTAGTTTTTAGAACTAACGTGCGTTAAGTAGCGATGCTAGAGCGAGAAATGCAAATTATTTATATTTATGAACAGTAGAGATTTAATGGAAGAGAGAGGCTGGCGAGGCAATTGGACACAGGTGTGTGACTGTAACCGTGACGATTTTGAGTTCAATTTCTACTCGGGGAAATGAAATATTTAATTTTATTATTTCCTCATTCTGGTAACAAGACAAAGCGTGGGGTTGGGTTACGCCACTCACCACGCAATGCCTCATGAATTTGGCAGAAACTGAAATGTCGACTGAATGTATACAAAAGTACGTTAATATTAGGTTCCCAGATTGTAGTACACTATAGTTCTATTAACGCTAGAGAGGCGTAATTATATAAGAGCTATATAAATGGATAATCAAAACGTTTTTCGATAGAGCCACGTATTTGACTCTAAGTAACTTTACTTTAAGTTCTCCAACTTTAAAATTATTAGCATACAATAACAGTTGTAACAAACTGTAAGCCTGAGGATGAATCTATTTCGGGAGAATAAATAATTTTCATTTCATCGCTCTGGAAACAAGTCGAAACGTGGGGTTAAGCTCCGTCACTCAATATGTCTTAAATCGTATCCTTAAATTGGGCGGTGCAAGTGGAATGGGCTGTCTTAAGACTTGATTCCTTCTGCCTAACCTAATTAGAATAGAAATATATAATAATAAGATATTGGAAAATTATTTTGACTTGATTAGCTTCACGCGTATCACGTACACAGCAGGATAGGCACTCTGTTGCCCACTTTTTGCCGAATTCTAGAGGCATTGCGTGTTGAGTGGCAGAACTCAACGCCGCGCTTTGCCTCGACACCAGAGCGAAGAAAAATGGAAATATAAACGTAAAGAAATATTTTATTTCCTCGAGTGAGAATCGCACCCACAATCGTCGCGTTTACGGGCGACACCCTTGTGCCACTGCGCCACGACGGCCTCCTCTTTCGCTTGATTAATTGTATATATTTGAAATTGGAAAATATATTTCGAACAAAAATAAGCTTTCTACATTTTTTACTTGTAAACACCTGTTTTGAATATACGAAATAAGATTTAGCTATTTCTTAAGTAGTTTTATGGTTTACAAGATGAAATATTTTTACTGACACATGTTGGAGGGGCTAGTGCTGTCAATATTGAATAACGAAAATATTCTAAACAGTTCAAGGTTAATTTTGAGTCACTAATTGAAGTAGTGTAAGACAGACATACATTCAAACTTATAATTAATTATGATTATTCAGATATCATTAATCAGAAAATATATATATTTTAAAATTTATTTCTAAGTCATTTTGATATTTTTTAGTTTTATTAAGAAAATTTGTTCTCAACTTTAATGAGAAAATTGTGTTAACACTTGGTCAAAGTTGTAGAGGGTTCGCTAGTTTGTAATAATAATGTATTAATATATTCAAAACTATTCAAATAATAAAATGGTACTACGCGTAGGGTTGTCACCTCAAGCTCATGAGGGAATTTTAGTTCGCGTGTTCAGTGGAGAAACTCAACACTGAGCTTTCCCGCGACACCAGAGCAAAGAAAATGAACATAGAAATTTAAATTACACAAACACGTTAGAAGGCTCAGAAGTATTACAATATATGACTATTCATTATATATTCTATTGACGGTATACTTATAACAATTTTATTTTATTGACATTTATATTTTACCTTTAACAATAAAAAAAATTCTATGTCTGGTTTAGATAAATTTATGTTAACGACACTATTTAAAAATATTTGTGTATTATTATTAAAAAATCGTTTAATTTAATTTTTATTTCTTTCAAGTCAGTATTTTTACTGTCGGCCATATTTTATGTACTATATATACTCTACTATACTTTTCTTTTTCGTTTGAATATAATAAACAATTTATGACAACAATAATAATTAAATAATTGAAATTTTCTTGTAAAATTATAAATCACAATACAAAATTTTTTATTAAAATATTATATTATATTATATACATTTATATTATATATTATATTATATACATTTCTGTTTCCAGGTACCCGCATAGTCTACGAGAAGTCATTTTTGATGTCTCTACGGCAGTCGCCGATATCGCAGACACCACCAAACTATTCTCTGCCCGCGGCTGTATTAAAGAACCCAGGCCTTGCAAGAGAAGCGCCACCTCCCGCCCAAAAACCACGTTCTAATTCTATCTCCTTTGACGAGTCCCAGGAGACGTTCAGTATGGATCTCTAATTAGTTTTAGTATAATTTGTGCCTTTTAATTAGTTTATATTTGACATATTTTTTTTTTATTTTTTCATATCAAAGACTGTAGCGTAAGTGTTCAATTGATAATTTTGAGCATATTTTTAATGTTTCTATATTTGTTTTTATATTTTATATGACTGAAAAGGCACAAATAATGGCTTGGCCTTAAGTATACCTTTTTCATGTTTACTTTTTGGCATACACTCTAAAATATAAATAGTTCTTAGTTTACACTATTTTTGCGTTGCAAACGCATTCCTTTGCCAAATATAGAAAATATAATTTAAAAAAAAAACGAAAATATATAGTAAATCCAAAAAAAGATCACAATTTTTAATGGAATGGATTTATTATGAAATAATATTTTTTTTGTAAACATTGAACGGATTCTGTTTGTTAATTATAATTAGAAAAAAAACATGGCAAAGGACTTTGTAAATATTAGTTTTTGAGTTAAGACGCGTGTGACGCACATTTTAGTATTTTATCTGTATTTCTAAGCAAGTGCCATTGTAGAATAGAAGCTAATTTTAAGTTTAATTTTCTTCTCATAATGGTTTTGCTAAAGTAACCTCATTATATGAGACACATGTAATACTACAGGTTATTTTTCAGTTTTTATTTTTTCATTTTACAATCTGTTAATATTAAATGCATGATATTATAAGATCTCTTTATATTTTATATTTTTTTTACATCTACTTTTTGACATCTTTTTTTGGGAGTATGCTGTAAAGCTTGCAATTTGACATTATATACTGACCTGTGACGATGTGGTGCATATAAGGCTC